>JAQQAE010003171.1:0-20687 GCA_029823295.1 Pseudamia nigra | reverse complement strand
TTGGCTCCAGCACCCCCCCCCCCCGACCCTCACGAGGATTAAGGGGTAGAAAATGCATGGATGGATGGATGAATGCAATGGCTTGATTTTGAAAATGAAAAGCTGAAAGATGTTCTTCCATCAGTTTAATTTCACTTTCAGCTGCTAGTGACAAGTCCCCACTGGCCATGGCATCAACTATATGTTTGAAATTTAAGGATAAATGTAAGGATTTGCATTAAATTATAAGCCAGGAAGTAAAATTCAAACTTCTTGAATTAGTGACCTATTTCTGACCCCTGACAATCTTTGAAGTCAAATGTAAGGTCAAGACCATTTGTCCTTCAGGGGGTGTTCAAGACCCTATTCTAACTTGTGTTAAAATTTCTTCCTCCTAATTCCAATAATACAGTCACCACAGATGAAAATGTATTTGAACCTTTCTTGACCTAGTGACCATGACCTGTGACCTTTTGACCTCAGTAACATAGCAAGGAATCGGGCAACCAAGGCCAATCGATGTACCAAGTTTGATGACTCTAGCTTCATTTGTTCTCCAGTTAGAGCAGGGACAGACAGATAGATACAGGCGACTCCCCCCCCCCCACGCTTAACTGTGCGTCGGTGTAGGAAATAAAGAAAAATCACTGAAGAAGAAGGTGCGTCCAAACTTTTTTACGTCATTATGTGTATGAAAGCATTTTCTTGGCTTACATTGTTTTCATCCCTTGTGTCTTACATTGCACATCATTTTCATCTTTAATGTCATTTTTGTCTTTTCTGTGTTTTCTGCTAGGTTTGTCTTTTTTTGGGGGGGGGGTTGTTTTTTTAATTGCATCTGGAATGTCGTTTTGTCTTTATAATTTTCATCTTGCGTCTGTAGCGAGCAGATATAAGATTTTTTATTTACAGAAAATACAGTATCACTCATGGTCTAAATGTTTTACAGTGTGAGAATTAATGATGATTCATGATTTATTGTGTTTTTATATAATGATAAAAACGTAGAGTGCACTGGCTTCGACACAACATCCATCCATCATCTTCGGCTTTTCCGGGTCCAGGTTGCAGGGACAGCAGCCTAAGCAGAGAAACCCGGACGTCCCTCTCCCCGGCCACCTCCTCTCCTCTCGGGACAGCCTGAGGCATTACCAGGCCCCAACCCAACATGTCCTGGGTCTGCATCAGGGTCTTCTCCTGTTGGTACATGCGTGAAGCCCCTCAGCGAGGCGTTCAGGAGGCATCTGGATCAGATGGCTAAACCACTTGAACTGGATCCTCTGGATGTGGAGGAGCAACGGTTTTCTTCTGATGGTCGAGCTTCCCACCCTATCGCCAGGGGAAAGGAACCTCATTTCAACTGCTAGTATCCAGGATTTATTTTTTTAGTCCTGACCCAAAGCTCGTGACCGGAGGTGAGGGCATGAGCGTAGATCGACTGGTGCTTTACCTTCTGTCTCAGCTGCTTCTTCACCACAACCAACCGATGCATCGCCCTCTTTACTGCTGATGCGTCTGCCGATGTCACACTGCCTCCTCTCCTCATGAATAAGACCCCAAGTAACGTAGCCCTTTCATGCACAAATGGTTAAAAAATTAGGGATATTACATTTTTAGCTTTTTTTCCTCTTCTTTTTTGTTCCTTTCTTTGCAACTTGTTGGTTGCTTCGCTTATTTTGTTGCTTATTTTGTTCATTTTTGCTCATTGTTCTTTTTGTGTCTAATTTGTTTCATTCCGTTGTTCATTTTGCCTATTATTTTGTTCATTTTTATTCAGATTTTGTACCTTTTTGTACCTTTTGTTTCATGCATTGCTCTTTTTTTATACTATAGAGGTAATGTCACCTCATTACTGTCAGTTTGCCTTTGTAGGGTAGTGTAGTGGACACTATGCGTAAAAGGATTAAAGTCCTCCACGTGGAGCTGAGACCAATGGCCTCAGATTTCAATGTGCTGATGTTCATCACGGCCACTTCACACTCAGTTGTAGCCCACTCCCCTCAGTGTGAGCTGTACGCCATGGCTCAATGATGGCAACAACATCACATCATCTGCAAAAAGACGCGTTGAGATCTTGAGGCCACCGACCCAGACACCCTCCTCACCCTGGCTGCACCTAGAAATTTTCGCTGTAAATGTTATGAAGCAGCCCTGGGTCAAACCCACATGGCTCAGGCCGGGTTCAAATCCAGCCTGTGGACCTTTGCTGCATGTCACTCCCACACTCATCTCCACTGTGTCTATCAAATAAAGGTGAACACCCCAAAAAAGTCTTTAAAAAGCAAAGCAGTATCCAAACCACATCAAGAACGAGTCTGACTGCTGGCGACGCGAACCTGAACTTGAACTCTATTCCTACAGGGACCATAGCGGCGGACCCCATAATCCCACAGGATGCTGTGAATGACACGGGGTCCAGGGTGGTACTTTGGTGTGCTCCAACTACATGGAGATCATCCTGCTCAGGCTTCCTGGGAAGGTCTATGCGAGGATACTGCAGAGAAGAAGAGGAGTAATTTGGTTTCGACCTTGTGGTGGAACAGTGGACCACGTCTATTGCCTCAGCAGAGTTTTTTTTTTTTTCATCTTTTTTCTCTTTTATGTTGTTTTCATTTGGTGTCTTTTTGCATCTTTCTCCATTTTGATCTTCTATGCCATATTTATTTATAATATTTTTCATCCATTTTTGTCTCATATGTTGTTTTGATCTTTTTTGCTGCGTTTTGTATCACTTTAGTCTTTTTGCTTCTTTTTACATCTGTTACAAGTTTTGTGCTTTATTTGGCCTTTTTTTCCCTTTTTTTGTATTTTAATCTTTTACATTGTGTTAATCTTTATTGCTTCTTTCACATCACCATATGTTTTGTTGTCTGTTACTCATGTCTTTTGTTTCATTTTCATCTTAATGCCTCTTTTATGTCATTTCGATCTGTTGTATCTGTCTTGTTTTTTTGTGTCTTACGTCATTTTCCTCTTTTTTGTTGCTTTTGTCTTTCGTCTGTGAGCTCACCGAACCAAGCAGAATGTAAACACCGGTAAATTCCAGAACAATGTCGCAGCTGGTGCTGCGCCGGTTGATAATTTTTTCTAGAGCTTTATTTATACAGAACGTGCACACATGGTCTTCTTCAGAAACACTTGTACGTCGGCATCAGACGCAAACAGTCAGTCACACCTGCACACAGTCTGCTGAACATCTGCAGCAGCCGGAACGAGACCGTCTGATTTAACATTCACACATCTGACAAGAAAACATTACAGTTTGCGCGACAAGACGGCGTTTATTCACATTATCTCTGCCTTTTGTAATCAATGTAATAGTGTTTTCTTTATTTTAGACGTGGTTTCAACAATTCGACACTATTAAAGACCGTATTCAGTTCAATCTCATATCTTTACACTTACATTTCCATCTGTGTCTATGAAAGACATCTGTAAGGGTGTTGACAAAATAAAAAAGTGTTCTCGCCATAGTCTGTATTGATAACTGGACAAAGTGACGGTGACGTCACCCATTAGTTTCTGAAGAGGCCAATCAGGTTGTCACTTCTTGAATGACATATTGGAGCCAAAAACAGGATGTAACCATATTTGGACAAACAGCAGGGGGGCTTATGAAGCATTCATGCCAGGGGACTCATGGGAAGCTAATATTAGCCACTAGATTACTGACGCGGTAAAACTTCACCACACAGTGTCAAACAAAGTCATATTACGGTGTTGTTAGTGTAAACACTGACCCACAGCTGCAGTCGAGTGTATGTCATGTATAACTATGAACATATTGAATAAATAGAAGATATGAAGGTCCGAATCGGTCCGACTTCACTAGCGAGCTGTAACTATAGCGACATATCAATCAAACCCCAGCACAGCAGTGATTTGTTGGATTATTTACTGTAATATCTTAATAACGAAGCAAAAAGTTAAAGATGCACCAACACATTACTTATTAGAGGATCCAAATAAAACGTTTGAGACCATGATGACACATGAAAAAAATTTATTGGCTTAGCATTTTCACATGTATGTCTATGGGCAAAAAGCTTCTTGGAGCTGGACGATGGGTTCCCCAGTGGCCAAGCGGTGGAATTACAACTTAAAGTTACTTCTGCGTTGGCCTCACTGAACAGCCCCGGTCGTTGCCCCTTGGTTCAATCTCATATCTTAACACTTACGTACATTTACGCCTGTGTTTATGAAAGACCTCTGTAAGGCTGCTGACACAATAAAAAAGTTTGTTATGGCCCATCTGTACCTGTACCTGCCCACTTTTCATCAAAGGCTTTGATTGGTTGAACAGCAGGCCTTCCCAAAGTGAGCTACGATTAGATTCTGACCAAAGGACACTGTAAACACAAAATAGTTGTTCATGGGAGGCACGTGCTGTATTTCAACCACAGACTGTATATATTCGTGGACAAAGTGACTGTGACGTCACCCATTAGTTTCTGAAGGGTCGTTTTGAGCCCAGTCGAGTTGTCTCTTTCTGGGACGACATCTTGGAGCCAAAAACAGGATGTGACCGTATTTGGATGAAAGGTGATGGAGGTACAGGAGTGTGGTATGCTAGGGTTCTCATGGGAAGCTAACATTAGCCGCGAGCTTACTGACGTGGTAAAACTTTGCCAAGCATTGCCAAACAAAGTCATATTACGGTGTTGTTAGTATAAACACTTACCCACAGCTGCAGTCGAGTGAATCTCAGGTAAAACCGTGCTATCCATCCATCCATCCATCCATCCATCATCTTCCACTTATCTGAGTCAGGGTCACGGGGGCAGCAGCCTAAGCAAAGAAGCCCAGACTTTCCTGTCCCCAACCACCTCCTCCAGCTCCTCTGTGGGGTTCCCCCAGGCGTTCCCAGCCCACCTGAGAGGCACAGTCATTCCAGTGTGTCCTGGGTCTGCCCCAGGGCCTCCTCCCAGTTGGAGCCAGTATTGGCATCTGGAGATTGGACTGCCCAGGACCCCGCCTTTGGCTGCCACCCAAACCACACAGCACTGGACCCTTACGACCCTTCCTGCAGGTGGTGGACCCACAGGAAATTCATCATCATTAGGGTCTTCTGAATCACTCTGAGTCTGACCTGTCACCTAGGACCAATTTGACCGACCAGGGGTGACAACACAGCTCCGGAGACACTCAGGCATGTAAACCTCTCCACCACGAGAAGATGGCAATTCAAGGAGGAAGTAAAACTATACTCTATTGAATAAATAGAAGATACAGAGGCCGAACTCAGTCCGACTTCACTGGTGAGTCAAGTTACCATAGCGACATGTCAATCAAATCCCAGGAAGGCAGTGATTTGTTGCATTATTTGCTGCAATTTCTTAATGATGGAGCAAAAAGTTAAAGATGGACCATCAAATTACTTATAAGAGGGTCCAAATAAAACATTTGAGACCATGATGACTCATGACAAAAATTTATTTGCTGAGTATTTTCAGACACAAGTCCGGCGGTATTACGACTTTAATGTTCTTCCGTGTCACCCTCACTGAACAGCCCTGGTTATTGCCCACTGATTTTAACACTGTCTGTTAACTTTAAATTAGACATGCATCATCTTTTATTTTAAGATTGTATTTTACTTTTAGGCTGACTAGGAACATCTGCCCATGAACATTCTTCTAATATTTGGATTTTGGCTCGTGTGCGTGGGTGGGACTAATGCATTTCATCTGGACTATGATTGATATGACTTGTGATGTCAGAAATCATAAAAATCCCTTTCCTGTCCATCTTGTTGATTTGTCAGGACTGGTAGTTTCATAGAGTTTATAATAACCTCAAAACCAAGCTTTTTTAAGCAATATCACTAGCGGTTTGACCTTTTTACAGAATCAATTCAATTCAATCTTTATTTGTACAACGCCAATCATAATCCCCGATTATCTCTAGGTGCTTCACAATTTGAGGCCGATGTGCTCTGTGTTGGCATTAAAAGTCATTTTGCAATCTGACACTGTGCCCAGATACTTGTAACTTAGTGTCTCTACAGCTCTTCTATTGTGTTCTTGCAGTTGCACATATAGTGTTACCCCGGGTTACAAGATGAATCCATTCCGGGATCAAGCTTGTGAGGTGAAAAAGCCTGGACCAGTTTTTCCATAAGAATACATGTAAAACCAAACCTACTCACTGAGCTGTGATCAATGTGCATGAGTTCAACCCACCTCTGATTCATTTAAATCTACCAGGAAAATACGGAGCTTTTTTATTTTCAGATGATCCAGTGTGGATCATACAAGGTAAACGAAAGCAGAGCCGTGACCTCTGCAGGCTTCTGTAGTGTGATCAGTGTCGGCAGACGTAGACAGAGTGTGTGTGGGCGACTGCAGGGAGCCTATCAGTGTGGACGGTGTGTATGAGCAGATACCGGTGTGTTTGTGTTAATGAACAGCTGATGAAGGCTGAGGCTGCAGACTGACGGCTCCTATCATCGATCTCTCATCTCGTTGTCTCATCATCTTACCCTCCTCATCTTCAGTGTCCTGGCAGACGCTCATCGCTGCGCTCCTATTGGCTCCTGGCGACCTACAAAACAGCTCCGATTGGCCAGATTAACACCCGTGTACAGCCGAGTCGCATTCCTGGAGCAGCTAATGATGCTCCGAAGCGGGGTGGCATCTAAACTGATCCTGTTTTAGTCCGACTGGCCGTTCAGACAGAAATTAGCTGAGTTCAAACCAAGCGCAGCTCTGAAATAAAATGCACCCTGTAAAAGCCCACACGGAGACCAATGAAGCGTTAAACGCAGCAAATGCAACAAATATTACTTCTCATCATCCTGCAGCTAATAGGAGCTTCAGAGGAACCAGGGGATGTGGAACATGCAGCAGCCACAAGTCACCAGAATTCACTTTTTAACCCATGTGGGGAGTTCGGGTCAAATTGACCCTTTGTCATATATTTGTAAAGAGAAGCAGTGTCGTGTGGAAACACCAGGGAGTAGAATCAGTACTCAAATAAAAGGAAGTAGAAGTACTTGTAAGTAAAAGTACTTGAGGTAATGAGTAACTTTATATCACAGAACAGATTCATTTCAGCTTTTTTTTTGGTGATTTGTTGATTTCTGTAATCTATTGTATTCATTTTTTTAACTTTGTTTTGCTCCGTTTCGTCATCATATTGTTCATTTTTGCTTGTTTACTTGATTATTTTTCATTTTGTTGTTTATTTTGGTTTTCCAGGTTAACATTTCGTTTTTCCTTCATGTTTGTACATTTTTCCTTCATATTTGTACATTTTCTTGGTTATTTTTGTTCAACTTGTTGTTCTTTGTTCATTTCGTGGATAGTTTTGCTTTTTTTGTGCAGTTTTGTTGATATTAATGATTATTTTGTTTCATTTCCTGAATAATAAAACCCTGCCTTCGCACAAATCAGCTGGGATAGGCTCCAACACCCCTCAGCTGTTCGTTCCAGCGTTTTACATTATTTGAGAGTTTAGTAGAGTTTTTTCTTACCTTTTGTCTCAGTCTTCCACAGCTCCCTGGATCCTGGCTTCAGCCTCCGTCGTCCTCCTGTGGTCTTGACCGGTGTTTCGTCCAGTTCGTACCTCTCCCTGTGTCTGTTCCGATCAGCCTCCATCTCCGCCTGCTCCGTTTGCTCCGTTCTATCGCTCCGTATGGCTTCTGCATTCTGTCATCTCTTTTCTGCTTGTGCCTCAATAAACTGTTAACTGCTACCTGTACTACCTGTTCAGCATCTTGGTCCCAACCAGCTCTTCCTGTAACAGAAACTTGCGCTTTTCTTGTCTTCATTGTCTGTCCTGTGACTGTAGCTAAGTGGCTAAGAAATGTAGCAGGCTCTTTTGCATCATCTCCGCGCAAATTATGTAATGATGTCACACCCACTTAAAGCAAAAGGCTCCAGTTGTAACAGGAGTTTTCATGGGTCTTGGAACGGATTAATTGGTTTTACATGTATTCCTATGGCAAAAACCGGTTCCGGCTCACCAGTTTTTCGTTTCATGAGTGTGGCGCTGGAACGGATTAAACTCATAAGCCAAAGTGCCACTGCATTATCAAAAATAATGCGTCAATCACCTCCAGTATGTTAATGGTTCATCCTTGGGCCAAGGGCTACCTGTGGTGAAAATTTCATCAAAATCCATCGAGCGTTTTTTGCATAATCCTGCAAACAAACAGACAAACAAACCAACAAACCTACAGGAACAGATACTGTATCTTGTTGATTTGGGTGAACTAACCCTTTAACCTGTGTTTTGTCTCGTCAGGTTCGATGGGCACCGGCGGTCGTGTCTGTAACCGGACTTCCCGTAGCATGGACGGCTGCGAGGTAATGTGCTGCGGTCGAGGCTACGACACGTCCAGGGTCAGTCGAACCACCAAGTGCGAGTGTAAGTTCCACTGGTGCTGCGCCGTCCACTGCCGGGACTGTCACCAGCAGGTCGACGTGCACACCTGCAAGGGCCAGACGTGACCGACCGCACACGCCAACCGCAACCAAACTACTGTCTGTCTGTGACTTTAACAGGACACCGTGTCTGTCCTTCACGTTTTGGTGCTGAGCGCCGTGGTGTTTCAAAACCTCACTTCACCAAAAAAACACCCGTGTTTATTTCAAAAAGAACCAAATATTAAATGTTCAATGATTATCAGGGTCAGTGTAAAATGATATATCACATCATGCTATTGTAAAAATATTTAAAAGATGCACAAAGACAAAATGCAACGTAAAAGATGAAAAAGGATGAAAATGTTTACTTTCATGGCGTTAAATCAAACCCGAGTTCTCATCATTGTAGTGACAAAAGAAATGTCATTACATAAAAAAGCCAGATGTTCTTCATTTGACATCGATTTAACTTTGGAAAAGCCAGCAATTTAAAAAAAAAAAAAAAAAAGAGAGATGACAAAAGCAGAGAGAATTCTTTTTGTCTTTTTTGCATCTTTTGCATCATTTCCATCTTCTGTTTTGAACTTTTACTCAACCAGTCAAACTCCTATAGTGTTTTTCTTTATGTTTCTATTATTTTCAACATTGTCCGTGAACATTGAAAACATCCGAACTGCAGAACATGTATAGAATTATACAGTATAGTAATATAAAAAAGTGTTAAACAACCCAGAACAGGTTTTGTCACTTGGAATGGTTTTCAGGGTCATTTCTTGTCTCCTTAATGTGCTTTAGATTAGTGCTACTACAACTACGGTACAAACTAGCGTCATGGCAGGAAACCGCTGAGCACAAATGATCAGTTGGTAGTTGTAGCTCTTCTTGAGACGGTTCTGTCCTGGTTGGAGACACATTCAGACTTGTTGACATTTTTCAGGCTGACTGACCTTCACCTCTTCGAATAATAATGCATCGTCCGTCATATGGGTTTGTACGGTAGTTGTAGTAGCACGAATAAGGCTGTATCTGTGCATCATCCACGGTTCCTTCACAGGTCGGATGTCCTCAGTGTTCACAATGTTGAAAATGATAAAAGACCCCCCACGCAGCAGGGGGCGTGTCCACACTTTTGACTGGCAGTGTAAATGATCTTAACATTTCTTCCACTGCTGCTTTCAGGATAACTTTCATTCACATAAAAGTGTCTTTAAATGCTAACGTTGCTATATTCTGTATAAACATAGTTTTCCCTGTAAATTCATTAAAATATTCATAATTTCACTCAAATCACTTTTCTTTACTTAAAACATAAAGGCTGAAAAAGCCCTATTTGTCGCCGTTAAATGCGTGACATGGTTCACTTTTGACATGTGGACCTTCCGTCTGGTGGATTTTCTCGTGGTTCGTGCTGGTGTGCACAGCTCCACCAGCTGTTCGGTCTCACTGCCTCTGTATTTATTTACTCCCGACTCGGTACAAATGTGTTTGTGTCTGTCTGCAAAAACACTGAAACTGAAAGACATCTGCAATTTAGCCGCGGTGTGAGCGGACGCTGCAGCCGAGTCACATCCACACACATCAGATCAGCGTTGGACCAGACACGACTTTATGTAAATATGTGGCTGTGTAAATTAAAATCAGATGTATATGAATGGAACACGTAAGCATTAGCAGATCGCGACATGTGACTGTGTGTGCACTTCCTGCAGCTGTCGGCCAATCAGAGGACAGATGTAACCTGACGACAGGATCACGCTGCGTCATAGTTTGTGATGTCACCGACAGGTTTTAGTCGTAAACTGACAATTTGACAGACCTCTGGTATTTTTCTACTGTCCTGGCTAAAGGTATGATTTTATTTTTTTTAACTATGAAAATCAGTGGAATCATCAAAACTATTTTCATTTGTTTTATTCAGGGTTTTCACTAAAGCTTCACACATGTAAACACGGACTCGCACACTCATTTATTTATGTCATACACGCTTGCTTGCTCAGACTCACATTCATCCAAGCAAACACACTTTTACTATTCAATTCAATTGAATTGTATTTGTATAGAGCCCATCACAATCGACGATTATCTCTAGGCGCTTCACAATTCAAGGCCGAGACCTCGTGACTGTAGAGAGTAAACCCAACAGAACCACAAGCACAAGACAAGGACCGGTTGGGGTTAGTGGACAGAGGAGAGACAAAAGAAAAGAGTCGAGATAGAACAACAAACAACACAGACACGCATACTTTCATACATATGTACACACTTATTTCACACACATACTTCCATACTTTCATACCTAGCTTCAGTGCTACATATTTTCTCTCACACTCACTTTTAGCCACATATAATTGCATACTTTCACACCGAGTAACAAACTTTTATTCACATACTGTACTTTCATATGCATTGTGTACTAATGTCAATTTGTACATACTTCCAATAATACACACAGTACTTGTTTACGCAGTCACACATACTGTACCTCAATACATGCAGTGCTGTGAAAAAGTGTTCGCCCCCTTCCTGAGGTCTCACCTTTTTGTACATTTGTCACACTTAAATGTCTCAGATCAAACAAATTTAAATAATACATTTAAGAAAACACAGGTAAACACAGAATGCAGTTTTTAAATGGATGTTTTAATTTTTAAGGGGGGAAAAAATCCAAAGCTACATGACCCTGTGGGAAAAAGTGCCAATACCTGGTTGGTTCATCCTTAGCAGCAGCAACTGCAATCAAGCACTGTGCAATAACTACAGACACTGTGGAGGAATTTTGCCCCACTCATCTTTGTAGAATTGTTGTAATTCAGCCACATTGGAGGGTTTTCAAGCATGAACCACCTTTTTAAGATCATACCATCAGATTCAGGTCAGGACTTTGACTAGGCCACTCCAAAGTCTTAATTTTGTTTTTCATAAGCCATTCAGGGGTGGACTTGCTGGTGTGTTTTGGATCATTGTCCTGCTGCAGAACCCAAGTGTGCTTCAGCTTGACATCACCAACAGATTGTCAGACATTCTCCTTCAGAAGCAGAATTCATGGTTCCATTTTCCACAATAAGTCTCCGGGTCCTGAAGCAGCAAAACAGCCCTGGACCATCACATACCACCACCACATTTTACTGCTGGTATGATGTTTCTTTTCTGAAATGCTGTGTAACTTTTAGACCAGATGTAAAGGGACACACACCTTCCAAAAAGTTCAACTTTTGTATTTTTTGAGTACTTTCACAAAAGTCTTGGGTATTATCGAGATGTTTTCTGACAAAACTGAGACAAGCCTTTATGTTCTTTTTGTTCAGCAGTGGTTTTTGTCTTGAAACTCATGCAGGACATTTTCACCCAGTCTCTTTCTTATGGTGGAGTCATGAACGTTGACCTTAACTGAAGACTGCAGTTCTTTGGATGTTGTTGTGGGGTCTTTTGTGACCTCTTGTGGCAATTATGGTAGGGGGGCCACTCCTGGGAAGGTTTACCACTGTTCGATGTTTTCACCATTTGTGGATAATGTCTCTCATTGTGGTTCACTGGAGTCCCAGAGCTTTAGAAATGGATTTATAACATTTTCCAGACTGATAGATCTCCGTGACTTTGCTTCTCATTTGTTGCTGAATTTCTTTGGATCGCAGCAAGATGTCTAGCTTTTGAGGATCATTTGGTCTATTTCACTTTATCAGGCAAGTCTTATTTAAGTGATTTTATGATTGAGAACAGGTGTGGTAGTAATCAGACCTGGGTGTGGGAGAGGAACTGAACTCAGCAAGCACTTTTTCACACAGGACCATATAGGTTTGGATTTTTTCCCCCTTGAAATAAAAATCTTCATTTAAAAACTGCATTTTGTGTTTGAGTTTGCTTAAATTTATTATTTAAATTTCTTTGATGATGTGAAATATTTAAGTGTGACAAATATACAAAAAAGTAAGAAATCATAAAGTTGTCAAACACTTTTTCACAGCACTGTACATACATGTATACTTTTTCCACTCATACTTCCATATATTCTCCATTTACTCACATTCTGTTTACTTTCAAAAATACACACTTTTTACCATACATACTTTCACAGATGCACACTTACTTGCATACTCATTTGCTTTTGTCACACACATTTCACTGCACGCCATCGTACAAACACCATACATGTATACTTAAATTCCACAGTTGCATACACACTTGCACACTTTCATTCACACTTTAAATAATTCTTGGTTGCATACAAGCATACTGTACCTAGTTTCATACATAACTACACATGCATACTTATTCTAATACATATCTGCATACGGTACATTTGCTGCATAATGTCAATAAATGTGCTATGCACACACTTGTATACTGTACATGCTTAAATATATGCGTGAAAGTATAGTAAGTGTGCAAGAAGCAAGCACATATTTATGCATGTATACATGTATTTATACTGAAATGCACACTTTCATACATATTTCCAGATAAGCATGGCAACTTTCATGCTTGCATACACAGTCATGCACTGAATAATAATCATGCTGTCTAATCAGCATCCTGACATGCCACACCTGTGAGGTGGATGGATTATCTCGGCCACAGAGAAGTGCTCACTAACACAGATTTAGACACATTTGTTAACATTTGATAGAAATGGACCTGTTTTGTGTACGTACGAAACGTCTTCCATCTTTTAGCTCAGCTCATGAAAAATGGGAGGAAAAAACAAACATGTTGAGTTTACATTTTTGTTCCATGTGCATCCATACACACTCATACATACTTGCTTACTGTTATTCATTGATGCTTTGACACACACTGACTTTTACATGTCTTACAATTCCCTGTTGTTTTTAACACTATTGTACATAATTTGCACACTCACTTTTAGCCATGAAGGGATACTTGGGTACATACTTTCATTCACACATACATACTTTAATGCTTACTTACCATCATACATACTTGCTCATCATACTTCCACACATGCATCTAGTTCATAATTCCACACATATTTCCCCACTGTCACATACTTGCAGACAACTCACTTTCATTGACACTTTTAATTCTTGCTTGAATGCTTTAATGCAGACATGCTGTTGTGCACCGACTTTCACACGTACACTTTAATACTTTCCTACCTGCACACAATCAGACACGCACACTAACACGTACCTCCATACATACTCATTTCTACACAATCACTGTTACGTTTCACCTCCCGGCTAGCTTATGAATGTTATAATTCCATTCTGGGACATGTAGGCCTGAGCCTGCTCACTAATCCAGAAGAACCCCTGTAACTAAACCCTACACGTGTTCAGGACTTGAGTTATGTTTTATACTAGCGCTGGGTGATGTGGTTTGCCCTGTCCTAATCAGAGGAAGCAGGTATGTATTTGCAAAACTCACCATCACACGTTTGGATCCGGATTCAACGAGTCCCAGCCTCCCGTCTCCAACGGCCCGTGCACTTCCTTCTGGTCTCCATCACCCAGCACTAGGGGTCGCTGGGTAATGTAGTTCAGAGTTTTTTGGTGAATCTTTACAAACAGTGCATTCCCATGTTCACACACCTTTTAAAATGAACTCCCCCCACACAATCTGCAATGCGAGTTTCACAAACCATGCCCACATCCTCCGATATGTCATATGTATTGTCCCCTGAGCTGAAACCCACGTCTACGGAAACGAGGATCATAACAATCACATACTTTCATACTGACATTCATTCATATCATAATAAGCCTTGCTTGCTTTAATGCAAACTTACAGACATACACTTTGATTCACTTCAATTAATACATACTCACAGGCCTTCATAGATGCATAAAGTACACCCTTGCATACTTTCATGCATACTTGCACACATACTCACTTACTTTGACATACACATCGCTGAGCAGCTGTACCGTTTCTCTCTTATTATTTTAGTGAAGACCCTGATGTAGTGAAACGTGACAGATTGACGTCGATACTTGACGGTAATGAACAAAAATCTCCTGGCTCTAACAGTAGAAAAACACAAGTGTTTCCAAATGTCATTGTTCAAGTAAAACAGATATGTTTAAATTAATTGTAATGTCTATATCCTATGGTTTGACTCTGCAGAGAAGTGTTTTTGTGTGTTTAAGGTGATGAATGCTGCCCTCGGGTTCAGGTGGGACAGAAACACCTGGTGCAGAAGCAGAGTGAGGGGTTTGGTTTAAACCCCTTCTATTCCAGCCGTTTGTAATTTCAATGACCAGCAGCTGCAGATGTTGAACAGCTGTTCTCACACTTTTCTCCCATTGTGGCACTTAAACACTGTCCAAATCAAAATGGCGGTAAGAATCTGACTTGCAGCAATACACAAAAAGTCCTTTATTGTATTTTTTTGTCTTTTCACTTTTTTAATGATGTCAATTGATCACCTCTTTTTGTACAACAAAAACAGCTTTAAATGATTGAAAACCCCCAAAAAATGCAAACATATCAAATAAAGTCAAAACCAAATCTGAACTCCGGTGTTTTGCTTTTTGTTTCATGCCTCCGTTGTCTGTTTGTTTGGTTTGAACTTGTAGTCTTGGCACAAAGGTGTGTCAGTCCTGTCCAATGCAGAGTTCTGGGTTTCAGTTCGGCTGTTTTGAGTCCGGCTGGAGGTCCGATTCAGGTCGGTCGGTCGGTCGGGGTCAGATGCGGGTCAGTTGGTGCCAGAGGCTGGACGGCAGGATGCTCTCCACCTTCTCCATGATGAAGTTCAGAGGAGCGAACAGTGTGCTGAGGAACTGGAAAAACAACAAGACGGCGCTTTAGAAAACAGCACTGAAATGTTGAAATGGAATTGGTAAACCTCACTTTGATGTGGGTCTTCATTTCACACTATTAAAGCAGCATGACAGCCAAAAATATTACTCTCACCACAGATATTTATCACACTAAATGTCGAAGTATTACTTATTTTCAAGTTTAAGGGTCAATTTCTGATCCAGGGTCAAAGAAGAAAAGACAGATGATTACTAATTACTTGAAATGGTTTGTAATAGACACAAAACAACATACAAGAGGCAAAAGGATGAAAATCTGTTATGAATAACATTAAAATAAAAATAACATTAAAACAACGTGTAAGGCAGACAAAACGGAGCGAAACAGGATGGAAATTAACTAAAATGATGTAATACAGATCCAACAAGTCAGGAATGAAACAGGTTGCATTTCTATATTCTAATATTTATATTTATAATGTTTTTTTATCTTTAGAGTTCATTTGAACTCAGTGATATTTCTTATTGCTGCTATGCGGATGATATTCACCTTTACGTCTCTTAAGCCCAAGACGTCTCCAAGCTGCAGATGCTGCTTAGGTGTTTGGACTCCATTAAAAGTTGGATGCAGACAGCTGCCTCCAACTTAATAATGAGAAAACAGAAGTTCTTGTATGTGCTCCTAGCAGATGTGTCCCCAAGCTAATGGAGAATCTTGGTTCCTGTCCACCATCAGGAACCTGGGTGTGACTTTTGACTCTGCTTTCACTCTGGATGCGCATGTTAAATCTCCTGAACCGTTCTTGTTTTTCATCATCTAAGAAATATTGCCAAATTGAGTAGTATTGTGTCGCAGGCTGAATTAGAGATGATTATTCATGCGTTGATTTCTTCATGACTGGATTATTTTCTGTCTTTGTTCACCTGTCTCAGTAAAACCTCCACGGATCGTCTGCAGCTCATCCAGAACGCTGCTACAAGGCTTCTGACAAGGTCTTGTAAACGTACTCATGTCGACCCCGCTTTTAATTTTTTTGCATTGGCTCCCCATCCATTCCAGGGTCCAGTTTAAAATCCTGGTTCTGACTTTCAGATCCTGCATGGACAAGCACGGTCCTATATTTATCGGCTTTTAAACTTGTACGTCACCAACAGGACCCTGAGGTGGTCTGATCGGGCTCTGCTGGCTGTGAAGACTAAAGGGGACAGAGCATTTGAAGCTGCAGCATCAAACTCTCTTCCCTTGAGTTTGAGATGTGTGGACTCAGCTAAAGCTAAAAACACATCTTTTTAAAACTGCATTTGAATGACTTACTCTTTTATAATTTTGTTGTGATTTTATGTTCCAGCATTTGGATGTAAAGCACTTTGTGGTTTTATCTTGAAAGGTGCTATAGAAATAAAACTTACTTTACTTATTCTTGATTTTATTCACATTGTCAAGTAAAAATGAATGAAAACTCAAGACATTTTTGTTACTATCAGCTTGTTGCATCATTTTTATCTTGTTGAATCCTCCTACATCTTTGATGCCATTGTTGTTTTGTTTCATCTTGTTGTATCTTCTGTTCATGGGTTTTGCATTATTTCTACTTTGTTCAATCCTGTTACATCTTAAGATTCAGGACCAAATGTCAGGCTTCAAGCTGGAAACATTACTTGATATAGTTAGTGATTATTATAAATGATGACTGATGGAAAATGTTTATGGCCCAGTTTAACCAACAGAATAAAAGAGAATAAAGTTTTGATTGATTGACGCAAGTCCACTTTGAGTCTCCACCTGTGAGCACAAAGCACAACGCTAACTCAACTTGGTGTTTTGGCAACAACTGAGGAAGAGGAGGAGGTGATAGGGGCTCCACCAGAGCGACGGTGGGTCATGGAGGTTCACACATTGTCAGATTGCAGATTAGAGCTACAGAGGAGGGTCTCTGACGTGGGTATCTGCCATCATCTCACATCTGATTCAGTTTCAGAGTACACTTCAAAGAGACGGTGTGTGTTCTGAGTGTTTGAAGTGCGTGAGGCTGAAAGACACCGTCCTGTTCTCAGAACCCACAGGTTTCATCCACAAATCAAAGTGATGGAGGACGTGAAGAAAACTGTAAGTCTCTGAAAAGCACATCACTGAGGTGTTTCACATTGTTTCTCGTCTCTAATGGTGTTGGACTTAGGCTGTAGGATGTTCTATAGCTGAACACTTTAGAAGCACGTATACGTTACAGATGGTGTCCACTTCAAAAACCTTTTAAAAACCCCGAAACACCTAAAGAAGAGCTTATTAATGAATTGCCAATTATCTCAAACACTTAACACACCAAATCATTTCCAAATGACAACTTAGACCACATCAGTTAACTCATATTTAATACTACTAGCTACACTTAACATGATTCATAAATAAACCAAACCTTTTCCAAGTGACCACTTTCAGAACGCTGTATTATTCCACCACTGGAGACTGATGATCAGATGAAAAACCCCTACAAAGCATCTGAAATACGCCAGGGAAATACTTATTCATAGCACAGCAATAACATAAAATGCTTTACAAGGGCAGGAATAGACAAGTATAATCTTATTTTTCCACTACTACAGGTCATTGGTGCCCATCTGCAAAAAAGCCTCAAAAAGACCGGTTGAATTACCTCAAAAACCACTTGTTAATGCAGGTTGAACCAATTAAAACACTTACAAAGCATATATGAAAACTGAGAAAAATGACCTCGTTTGGAGCAGTATGATCATTATTACTCCAACACCAGAGGCACATGACAACCTGAAACACCTCAAGAAGAACTTATCAAGGCAAGTTGAACCATGTGTAACACTTCCAAAGTGTAAGTGGAACCTGACAACAATGGCCATGTTACTCAAACTGACAAATCCTTTGAAACAACCCAGAATATCGTCACACCTTAATAGTGGCTCAGGAAAGATCCCAAGCACAGTTACAGTTTTCAGAGCACACGATGCAGTCATGTTCCCCTAGCACGTCGGACTGATGATGACCAGAAAACAGCCTTAACAACTCAACTGAACTACCTGAAGAAACACTTGATGGAATTAGAACCACCTAAAACGCTTGAAAAACCTCAGTGAATCATTTTTGGACCACACAGGATGACAAACACCCAAAATAAAGCTTGGAAACAAGCTAGAACACCTCAACAAGAACTGACTGACAGCGATAATCTGAAACATCTTACCAAGATTTTACAAAATGCACAATTCATAGTTTCAGGACCACATAGTATAATCTTCACCAACAATGACCACCTGAGAAATCCTTAGAAACAAAATTAAACACCCATAGACTGTATAAATTAGTGGACAAAGTGACTGTGACGTCACCGGTTTTGAGGCCACACAGGTTGTCACTTCCTGGACGACATCTTGGAGCCAAAATGCAACTACATTGGGACGAACGGTGGTGGAGCTACAGACCTGTAGCATGCCAGGGGTCTCATGGGAAAGCTAATACTAGCCGCCAGCTTACGGACTCAGTAAAACTTCATCAAGCATGTGCCAAACGAACTCACATTATGGTGTTTGTGTAAACACCCGCAACTGCAGTCTTTCAGGTAAAACTATGCCCATATTGAATAAATTGAAGATATGAAGGTTCGACTTGACTGGCGAGTCAAGTTACCATTGCGACTTGTCAATCAAACGGCAAGACAGCAGTGATTTGTTGGATTATTTGCCGTAATATCTTAGTAATGGAGCAAAATGGGCCAGTGGTGGCCAAGAGGCTAGCGAAGCAGGCCTGTAACCAGAGGGTCTGGGTGGGGAAGGTGAAGGTCACCATCTGTTCCCACAGTGGCCGCCCACCACTCCCCCAGGGGATGAGTCAAATGTGGAGGAAAAATATCATGTCTGTATGTCTGAATATATATGTATGTAAAAACAAAAGGATGGGTGTTAAAAGTAAAAGATGGACCACTAAATCACTTATTAGAGAGTCCAAATAAAACATCCAAGACCACTAAGATTCATGAGAAAAATTTATTCGCTTAGTATTTTCGGAGACTCCAGCGTAACTGTACGGGAGTCTGGGCTTCCTGCAGCCCAGTGAACGGCGCCAAGCATGGTTTTATACCTTTGATGTACTTCTGCATCGGCTTCACTGGACGACCTGGAAAAACTGCAAGAAGAATGGTAATTCCTCAACCATTCAGACAAAGACCCTTTAGAAACATTCAAGGAAAGGTGTTTTTGACAAGATAGCATAGTTTTGCTTCACAACAACTTAAAAAGTCCTTTAAAACAACCGGAAACACCTCACGAAACACTTATTAATGCAATACTAGCCCCCGAGAAGACTTCAAAAAGGTCAGCAAACCAGCTAAAACACTTGACATACATATGAAGCCTGAAAAAGGTCATGTTTGCACCACATCGGCTTCTTACTCCACCGCGGGAGGCAGATGGTGAAATCACAGTCTCCAGACCACATACTTCTCAACCACTAGACGCCAGTGATGACCACCCGAAAAGTCCTTACAAACAACCTGAAACACCTCAGCAAGCACTCGTAAATGCAGTTCATGAGGGATGCTCAAAAGAAAACCTCAGATTTATAGTCAGAACCTATTTTTAAACTCAAGATATTACCAAGTTGTTCTAACCGGTTGATAAAATGATGAATAAAGCTGCTTGAGAACTCAGATGAACCTGGTGCTGACGGTGGAGGGTGAATCGCTGTGGTGATCGATGAGCCCGATCACGTCTCCTCCCTCACCGTCAGGTGAGTGTGTCGAAAAGCTGTGTGTTCTCGCGGCTCTGAGCAGTAGATGTGATCTGCTGATAGCGTCGCGTCACATGAGAGGGATGAGCTCGCGCACATTCCTAATGGGCAAAGCAGAGCGGCGCTGCAGGGCTGAAGCATGGGGAGACAGCGCCCCCCACTGGCTGGTGGGGAAACAGAGCGAGAGGGAGTGGAGACCACGTGTCTTTTGTCTCGCCTCTTTTTGCATCGTTTGTTATTTTCATTGTTGTGTCTTACTTTTTTTTTTGCATCTTTTACTTCACATCTGTCCTTTTGCATCATATACAGTCATATATTCAGTTTTCATTTTTTTAATGCTGTTTTGATCTCATTTCTTCAAATTTTATGACCAAAAATCAGCCTTTAAACTTGAATAAAATAATGGTTTGACATTTATTGTGACAGTTAATAATACAGACTAATATGAAAATTGTATAACTAATCAATCAATCTCATTTGTCCCTAAGGTGCAATTTAAAAGAGCATAAAAGCAGGTAAAAGAAAACATAAAATCAACACGTTACCATTCTTCACCACATTATCATCATCCAGCTGTAATAACTGTTTCACTTCACAAAGTCAGTGACAACTAGCTAAAAAAGCCCCAGAAAACAACACCTGAGAGTATTTACTGATGCCTTGACAATGACTCAAAACACTTTAGAAACACACCTAAATCTGCACAAAATAATCATATTCTCAGGTCATAGTGTAGTAGTTTTACATCTGCTCAACCAGATGCTGTTAAAAGTAACCTAAGAAATGTCTTAGGGCGTACTCACACTGGCAGTTCGTTCCGCGCCTGGGCGCATTTCACACCTTTAGCGCGGATCATTTTAGTAATGT
>JAQQAE010003170.1:0-20697 GCA_029823295.1 Pseudamia nigra | reverse complement strand
TCCTGACACAACCCTCTGCATTTATCTGGGCTTGGGACCGGCGTAAGAAAGAACACTGGCTTGTGCCCCCCCTCACGACTGCATTTTGTTCATTCACAACATGACTTAAAAAGTTGTAAACAGATTTGGATGAAATTTTCAGGATAGGTCAGAAGTGGCATGAGGGAAATAAGCATAGGTTCAAATGATAAAGGTAGGTTTTCACTATGAAGAGAAACTAAGCTGCCTTGACTCTCTGAGTGCTTTCTAGTTATTATTATTTTAACATTATACATTAATACTGAAGAAATCTAAACTGTTAATGCACACATATGGAACAGGTTTTCCAGTTTCTAATCTGAGTTTCAATGACATACCAGTTTCATGAACAAATACTCAACTCTTCTCTTTCAGCACTTTGGAATTTAAAGGTCACGTAAAGATTCACATACTGTTGGTACAGAGGATATGATACACAAATTAAAAAATGATCTATTAGGGACACATTTAAAATTCTTGACATTTTTTTGAACTGACTAATTCACTAAAACAAATTACTTTCTTAAGGTAATGATATATTTCTTAAGGTAATGATTTAAGTCAAGTTTCTCTTTACTTAAGGTGTTTCTTGCCATAATATGGATTTGCACAGTAGTTGTAGAAGCACTAACAGAGCTACTGGCTCTGTATCCACCCTTCTGCACAGACAACTGAATATCATTCACAAGAAAGAGAGGAAACGGGGTGTTAAGCTTTGCAGCACCACTGTAACAAGACAAGAAATGGCACAAAAACCCATGAATTGAAAACTGTGAGTCTGATGAAAGAGTGCTGAGTGTGCAAAGCTGTCGCATTCTGGTTGTTTAAGACTTTTTTGTTTACTACACAGTTCCATATGAGTTATTTCACAGTTTGCATGTCTACATACGTATTAAGGTACACTGCTGAAAATAATGAAAACCTACTGAAGGAGAAGGTGTGTGACTGGTAGTGTACGTCAGTGCTGTGGTGTATTAAATGAACATGGTGCTTATCAGCTGCGTCTCACTGTTTACACATGAGTATGGTCAGGCTTAAGGCGAAATTATGTGCAAATATCCAAATCAATAGTCAGTGGTGAATATTCTCCTGTTGATTTTCCTCATTTAAAACTGTCTGCAGCATTCAATCCAAACCTGTTTGTTTTTCCTGATATAATAGAATTCAAACAACTCACAAATACAAAGCTCCTTTTCTAAAAACATGAAATAAAGTGATAAATGCTTTTGGTGCAGTAATATTTACAGCATAAGATACTGTATGTTTCTCCAAAGTAAACTACAGTGTCTCTGTTATTTGTGAAAAAAGTTATACTGCACAACAGTCTGGATCATGGATGTGTTTTTAATACTTGTTGAACAATAAAAAGCCTAGTGTAGAAAGGACTCAGCTCAGCCTTTAGATCAGTTAGTTGTAGAAATATAAGCCTATTTTGAACTAGAAAGCACTCAGACAGCACAGACCTCCACCAAGGCAGTTCCATATCTCTTCATCATGAAAACCTACGTACCATTATCATTTAAACATATGGTCATTTCAACCATAATGTTATTGCATCCAAAAGTAATATTCTTAAATTTATTTGACCCTCATTATTGGATTCTACCTACCAATAGCATTTGAAAATACATAAATCATTAGTAGTTCAATAGTTATTCACCAAAAATAATATTTGCATATGCTGTACTTCTGGATCTAGCTCCATAAAGATACAAGATGGACACAATCCTGAATCAGCAGACTTTCCACTACAATTTGGTGTCAGTTGCATGTCTATAGCTTTATTTGCTACCTTACAGTAGCTCTTTTTCCTTACCTTCTTGCCCAAGGTAATAAAAAACAGAATTGTATCTGAAGTTCAGCTGTTTCTGTTTTAAACATATTCAGTGTGATTTTTTGATTTCTGACTGCATTTAATACATGTGAAATGTTTGAAATGTACTCCATAATGTGAACATAATTGCAGCTTGACTCGTCTATCCATACATGCCCACATGTTCAATTGCTGCAGGAACGAGAAGCCCTGCAGATGTCGACGAATGAAGAGATAAGGGGAAAAGGACGAGGTAGAGATGAGCAGCGCGGATGTCAAATTAGCATTCACACCCTGCTCTATTGACAAGGTCATCTAAACACAGCTTTATCCCCACCTTCTAGGATCAACTGCTGGGATTGAATAGAACCACCCTACTCTGTTATGTCTTCCCCAAGGCAATGTGCTGCTCAATATCACTCACAAGGAAAAGAGGAAATGGGTGTTAAAGCTTAGCAGCAGGTTGTCAATAGCCTGCGTTGGAGAGGGTGTATCTGGCAAAGCACACTTTATACAGTCAAGCCTAAGCTCAGTGGGACAAAGAGTGTGTGGACATAAAAGATATACGACCTTCAAGTATCATGAAAAGAATCTGACTGATCTTATACAACTTTAGCTTAATCTCATGCATGGATTAGCATTATAAAGTTGTGTAGCTATGCAGGGAAGAGCTCGGGAGGAGGATGGGGATGAGTGAGTGGGTGCCATACTGAGAGCTGGCTGAAGGGCTGGATAAAAGGTTGTGCGTGTCTTTCTCCCACTGAGAGTTTCTCAATGGAGGTGGAATGCCACATGCTTCCAGAGGGCAATCTGTTTGACTGCTATAGAGAGGAAACAGGAGGAGAGAGAAGGACAAAGCTGTGAAGGCAGGAGGAGGACGGCGCGAAAGAGTCAAAAGAAAAAAGGGAGAGTGAGTTAATACAGCCCTACCTGCTAATTCTCACTGTGTATAATCATTATTGATTTGACTGTTATGCAAGGAAATGGAGCAAATAAAAACAGATGCCCTCGGGTGCACATACATTCATACACCCTGCATGTTGACTTGTGTTCTGTACACATGAACATACTTTGTACAGAGAATAATGAGTGGAGTCTTAAGGCTGTTTGAGCTTTACAGATGCACACAAACACATTCTCTTTGAAATCTGTTTGTTTTAGTTTTATGCAAAGTACAAATGCATCTACTTCAGCATCATTCCAGCATGAGGGATATCAAAGATGACAAGTAAACTATCAGCGAGGATCAGACAACATAGAGAGCATGACTTCGCCTTCATATCGGGCAAAGTGCAACTGTAACAATCTCCAGTTGTCTGAGGAGCCACCAGCAAACATTTAGAGTTTGAAAGTGGAAGTTTTGGGTGCCTACCTTGGGTGAGCGTTCCCATGAGGAAGCGGTAGAAATAGCGAGCCACCTTGGTGAGCTGCCTCTTGCACCTTTTCCTACACTGGCTCATCTTGGTGCCGCTGTGCTGGAGGTGTAGGTGATGACAGGGATAGTGGTGGTAGATGGTGGTGTGAGTCGGCTATAGTCTGCCAGGGGAAGCAAGCTCTCAAGGTAGGAGGGATAGGAGGAACAGAGCACTGAGAGTGTGTGTGTGTGTGTGTGTGTGTGTGTGTAGGTGTGTGTGGAAATCTGACTGCCGCTGCACTCCTCTCGTCCTCACTCACTTCTTTTTTCTTCGTCCTCCTCCCTCTCTTTGCCTCCGTTTTTTTCTCCACCTGTAGGGCGCTGCCTGTCAATCAGCCTGCGAGAAGCACTCTGTCTCCTCCTCCTCACGTTCTGACAAGCCCTGTACCGGATTCTGATTGGCTAGGAGCGAAGCATGGCAGAAAATTACAGACCGGCGCACATGTGAGTGTGTATGTGTGTGAGCTGTATACTATGAGGCTTGCTTGAGTGGCAGGTGGTGGTTTTTCTCTAGCCGCACACTCTCTCATGGATGTTTCATCCCCTGTTTTTCCTCCGTTCTCACCTCACAGACGACAGCGTCTGAGTGAGTGTGTGTTTGAGACAGCAGAAGGTTGAATAAAGTGACAGAGGAAACAAAGCAACCCCATTATTAGCATCACATCCCATCCCTTTCTGTTTGTCCGTCTCTTTCTGTCCATCTGACACACTCTCTCCACTCATTAATAGTATTCATAACACACAGAAAGAGAATGTGGAGAGGAAAAGAAAAAGTGAAGGTACATGAGAGATAAATAGGGAGGTGGAGACGGTGCAAAAAAAGCAATGCATAATTAATTCCGTCGCACTCTTTTAGGGCAAAATGTAAAGAGTAAAGGCTTGACAGCAGAAAAGGGCTGTTGCATAAATACCAGCCCTCCACAGCAGCTGATGAATGAATTATTATCTGTCAGCAGACATGGAACGGAATAGACAGGGGAGAGAAAGAGGAGCTTTGAAATCTGCTGGGACTGGAGAAAAAGGTATTTATGTTCAGCTTTTTTTCATGTCATTTTGCCTTGCCCTCTGTTTCGCTGCTCACAGAGTCACTAAACAGAGACACTCTCACCTTATTTTCCCCGTTGACACATTTTATTGTTTTTCCACCTATAACTCCCACATTACCGAGTTAAACTGCCGCCACTCTACCTTTATCCCCTCTGTTTGTCCCTGATGCTGACTAAAAAGAGATTACCATTTCCACAGCAACCCCAGACTCCATGGATTTTTCTGGCAGCCCGAGTGGCAATCACACCCTTTACAAGCACATGCAGACATCGCTTCACCTCAGAGGGAAAATCAATTGAATGTCAGAAAGATGGCTCCTTTTAACACTCTCCCACGTACACTCAGCCTTGCAGAGGAAGGTCAGAGGGCAGGGGAGTGTTTGACAGCGAGCTGTATTGAACGATTACCAATGGGTCTGGATCATACAGAGCCCTGAAATAACCCAGCAGGACAGGAGCAGAACATATTCTGAGCAAAGGGACTTAAGAACATGTGGGAGAGCAGATGGGGCAGACTAAGATTTTTCTTAGCCAGTATTAAAAACTGTATGAGGTTTATTAACTAATTGTTAACTACAATTGCTGGCTTGTGAGTTCAGGGATGATTCAGATAAGAAGTTTCTTTTTTACTTGAAGGAAGTGAATGTAAAGTTGTAGAGTGTTGCAGATGGACTGGATGAGGTTTGAATTCCTCTCTGCTTGCCTTTGTTTGCCTGACAAATCCATAAAAACACATTCAAGTGCACAAAGCTTTATGTTGCTCAAGTTTACACTTACGTAAAATGTTGTCACTTAAAAATGTTATTACACCAATCGGCCATAATGTTACAACCACTAACCACTGAAATGGTCATAATATTGATTATATCATTCTAATGTCTTTTGTCAGTGGGTGGATGTATTACGCAGCTAGTGAACTTCTAGCCCTCAACGTTGTTGCAGTGAAAGCAGCAAACTGTCCAAACTGAGAAACAAGCCGAGCAACTTTTTTAAAGACCAAATTGGGATGGTACACGACTGGGTCATTGCATCCAAACCTAAAGATCTTGTTGTGTGTCCTAGTCTGCAGTGGATAGTATCCCAACAAAAGTGGTCTATAGATGAACCAACCAGATTTGAATCCAGTTGAGTATTTGTGAAATGTGTTGGACAAACAGGTTTGATTCATGAAGACCCAAGCGACACAACTTACAGGATTTGAAGTATGTGCCACTATAATGTCTAGTGTATAACGTACTGCCAGTGATTACAACAGCTTTCAGACATCTGGCAGAGCTCATGTCTTGGGTCAGGCTGTTCTGGCATCAAAAGGGGGAACCTACACAACATTACATATGTGGTAGTAATGTTTTGTTCCTTTAGATACTCTACTGGCTTGAGATCCAGTTGTCCTCCTTTCCTCAGGGGGTTCTGTCCACTGCAGGACCAGGACTACAGAGTAAGACCTGCAGTTTTGAAGATGCTTTCACCCAGTTGGCTTGACATGAGAGTTTGGCCTTTTTCTAGGTTGTTTGCACCCTAACCCTGCCAATACTTTGTTTAAAACACATCAACGTCAAGCTCTAGATGTTCACATCCTACAATTGACTAGATCTGGATCCAGAGTAGGGATGGTACCAAAATCCCACCAACATGCCAATATGCCTGAAAAATATAATAAAAGGTAGTAGAATAGGTCAAATGACTATAAAAGCAAAAAAACAGCCAGAATATATAATAAACAAAGAACAGAACAAGTAAAAACATTTTGGCACCAGTACACAAACCAAATTCACAGCTTAAGCTTCTAATATTTAAATAATATTATCAGGCATCAAATTCCACTGAAACTCTCCGACTGATAACACACAGTTTCCTCCTGCACAAGGTCACAATAAATATTTCAGTGCTTACAGTGTTTTTGTCTGTATTTAGTTTTGAAGCTGGTTCAAAGAATGTCCCCTGATGCCACACTGAGGTAAACCAAACCAAAAGTCTGCAGGGAAGCTCTCTGCAGCAAAGTTCCTACAGTCTGTGTAGATTTTGTCAAATAAGTAGAACAGACACCAGTCAGCTGAACCTGCCCAGTCCCTGCAGCCCTGTCTTTATCATCCTGACACAATAGTGTATGACTCTGACAACATGTTATAAAATATTAAGTGACCCCAGTCTGACTGCAACTAAAAAAACAAACTGACAAAGCTATCCTGTTCAAAGTCTCCTGCACGGCCATGTTTGACTGTAATAAACATCTGCAAACTTCAGGTAAACTATTTAAGGTACAAAGAAGTTTAAAAGTAAGGTATTGACATGACATCCTTCACCCCAAACCACAATAAAGGTTTGTTACTACGTACAGTACCTTTGATTACAAAGGTTGGGGAATAGGTTTAGGCATTAAGCCACTTCAGCAGCGCTGGGAAAAAAGCACACACACAAACACAAAGCAAGAAAACCATAAAGCACATTCCGTGAAGCACTAACCCAGACGTCCCGTGTGGCAGGACTGTGTCCCAGTTATACTGCCATAACCTCTGTGTTAGCTAGTACAGGGGTCTGCAACCTGTGGCTACAAAGCCACATGTGGCTCTTTAGCCCCTTCTCAGTGGCTCCTGTGGCTTTGACCATTGATGGTTACATTAATAAATCAAAAGGAGCAAAAGAACCACTGGATCAACAAAAAGAAGAGACGGTGGACTGCATAATTAACACAAAAACCAAGGCAAATAATCTGCAAAATGAACAAAAAAAAATCATAAAAGTGGATGAAAAAATTAACAAAATATTCAAGAAAATCTAAAAATGAACCAAGTAATAAACAAAATAAACAAGAAGAAAATTATAACAAGCTGGTGGTGACATGTCATATTTCATGTGGTCTACCCAAGGTTTGCATATCTTTTGTGGCTCTAGACACTTATTTAATTTATTTTTTTTTTTCTATCCAAAAATGGCTCTCCAGATTTTTAAGGTTGCTGACCCGGGCCCTAGCAGTTTGTGGGCCTTGTGAATGTTACTAATGACTGGCATTTGCTTCATTACCATCACTTAATGCTAAAATGTATCCTTATGCTGTAATGCCGTACAAGCAACCATGATGCTAAGGTCGAGTCTATTTGTACAGCACATTTATATAAAATGACAGTGTTGACCAAAGTGCTATACATCAGAACATAAAGACAGCTTGTCCTTGTGTGATGAACAACTTTGGTTTAAAGGTTTATCCCCGGCAAAAACCTATGGCCAAACGTGGACGTATCAAACACTGCAGAACTGTCACTGTCCACGATCAGTATCACGTAAGTGCTTTTTCGTATCAGAGTGAGCAGTCAGTAGTGCCAATACGACAATGCCCAGGCTGCAGGTCGGATTTAAACCTGTGCTTAGGCCTGAGCCGTGTAGGTGCTAACTCACAATATGCTCTGTCATCAGTCTATGGTTCAAATTGATCAAAAAAGGAAACATCACTATGTACAGACGTGGATAAAATAGTTGGTACCTCTCTGTAAATGACAGAAAAACCCACAATGGCCACAGAAATAACTGGAATCTGACAAAAGTAATAATAACTAAAAACAAATGAAAATTAACTTGAGATCAGTGGCTCAAGATGCAGTGAGCTGAGCCAAGTGAGAGTACGTTCATTCATGCTCCATATAGATGGACCAATCCACAGACATTAAAGGCCCATTTATACTCTACACAAGTGCGTTGTGTATCAAACGTTGTCAAATGTTGCTGGGATTTATACTCCACTATGTCCTTTACATGGTTGTGGATGTACACAATACATCCACGAGCAGACAGTGTGGAGTTCAGACTGTTCTCTAGTGTGGGATTAGATTGGATTTCTGTCTGAAAATACTAAGTGGAAGTTTTTCTGTCATGAGTCATTATGTCTCAGACATTTTATTTGTCCCCCTAATAAGTGATCTAGTCCATCTTTAACTTTTTGCTCCATTACTAAGATATTACAGCAAATAATCTGACAAATGACTGCTGTGCTAGAGTTTGATTACATGTTGTTATGGTAATGGGTCAGACTGAGTCAGACCTTCGTATTTTGTATTTATTCAATTTGGATGTAGTTTTACCTGAGATACACTCGACTGCAGTTGTGGATAAGTGTTTACACGAACAACACTGTAATATGACTTTGTTTAACACTGCTTCTGAAGTTTTAGCGTGTCTGTAGGCTAGCGGTTAGTTAGCTTCCCCTACGTCATACGCCGTTTGTAGGAATATGGTTGCATCTTGTTTTTGCCTCCAAGATGTCATTAATACATACAGTCAATGGCACAGCCTCTCCTCAAAAAGTTGAGCCATTTCTGTTAATCTTTCAGTGTTTTAAGTTGCGTTCTGTTCTTCTTCTATTCTTTTGTGAGCTGTACTGCGTTAGAGCACCCCCACAATTTCCGGTGGCACTGCAGCATTTTCTACGTCAAGGACGGATGCATAAGCACCTCGAAAACAAACCAAACTTTAACGTAATGCACGCTGAGGACGGAGGGAACGGCCCCTCTTCATCCGTATGCGGCCTTAATGTAGAGTATAAATGGGCCTTTAGCCACAACCACAGCAGTCAATGAAGATAAGAAAAGCAGTTAACAGAGTTTATTGAGGCACAAGCAGAAAATAGAAGCCATATGGATCTATGGAACAGAGCAGACAGAGATGGGTGCTGATCAGATCAGTCACAGGGAGAGGTACGAACTGAGTAGGTCAAGACCACAGGAGGAATACACAGGCTGGAGCCAGGGTCCAGGGAGCTATGGAAGATGGAGACAAAAGGAAAGGAAAAACTGTACTAAACTCTCAAGTAATGTAAAACGCTGGAATGAGCAGTTTCATGTCTCCATTTCCATGTGGTGGGTGAGTAACGCACGCTCCTTTTGGGACCTATTTTACTTGTAACATGAGGTTTTGCTCATGTGACGGGACAATATTTTGCCCGACGTCTTACTCGTGTCATGAAAAAGTCATATGATGAGGTACCACTGTATCTTGCTATTCCTGCAACCACTGTTTAGTTTAAATAAACACATTTAAAGTGTATATATCACCTTTGGTCATGAGTGTTTTTGCTCCCACAAAATGAAAAACAATGAATTAATCCATCCATCACTTTCTGCTTATCCTGGTATTAATCATGATTAATCAAAATTAATCCACAGCAACCCTGTGATTAATAGATTAAAAATTTTAATCGTTTGACAGCCGTAATATGAACATAACATGAAGATTATGCATCACACTGAGTAAATAAGAAACGAACCAAGCAACTCAAATAAAAGATTCCACAATTTGACCCTAAATTTAGGAAACAGTGTGTTGGCGAATGTATTGTCATTTCAAGGTCCCCACAGGGATGTAAATACAAATGTGTGTGTGATTGTGTATTGATCGGGGATCGAGTGGCTCCCTGTGTGAGCGCCAAAGGAGGGACTGCAGCACATTGAATGTCACCGCACACTCCAGCATCACCTAATATGTGCACATGAACAGAAGGGGGCATAGAGAGGGAAGTCGAGGACCGGGCGTCAGACTTTGTGAACAGCTATAAGTGGGGGTCTGCTGAGATCTGACCTCATTAATATTGTACCAAACAACCTGCTTTTCTCTACAGCCTGTTAAAGCACGATTCATGCATTGTTTTTCCAGTAAAAGGCTATTGTATCATTGCCCTTATTTGCAGAGGTGGGTAGCACTCCTTTACATATACTTGAGTAGTTTTTTCAAAAATGCATCACTAGTCAAAAGTTTTAGAGCACCCCAATTTTACCAGTTTTTTATTGAAATTGAAGCAGCTCATGTTTAATTAATAGCTTGAAATGGTACAAAAGTAAGTGCTGAACTGCCAGCGGTTAAAAAGGTGAGATTTCCCAAAACAGAATAATAATATGCATTTCAGAATTATACAGAAAGGCATTTTTCAGGAAACAAGAAATGCATTAACAACTTAAAAATTTTGTGCACCACTGGAGATTGATCAAGCCTTGAACATTATTGTTATCACTTCCTAAATTCGTCCCAAGTTTGCTTGATTAATTACAACCCCCTCTGTTTGTCTGTTGGAACACACTGTGGTACCAAACTCTCGCCAACTTCGGGGCCTTTCTGTGAGGAGTTTGCATGTTGCTGTCTTGGCCAGAACACTCTTGTACAGACAGGTGACCTGCCAGTCAACAGGGTTTACAACCTTTGAGGTGCACAAGCTCATGCACTCACACACAGAGATGAAAACAGTCGTAGTGGCTAACAACTGTAGTTTATCTAGCCACCATTTCAGATTCCTTCAACATCTGGTACAAGTTAAAAAAAAACTGACATACTAACTTGACAACTATGAGCTGAGTTGACTGGCAGGTTGACTGTCTAATCATTTATATTGGTCCGCCACATATGATCAACTACCATCTAATTTCCCAACACCACAGACTACATCTGTAAATAAAGGTTAAATAAAAATTTAAATTAAAATCTTATCGTACTGACACAATGGGTCTGTGGACACAGACAATGTGGACATGGATACAGGATCAAGAAACCAATATCTGTCTTTCTAGATTATAATAAGTTGAAAGCTGCACCTGTTTTTCAGGGTGAAGTTTGCAAGAAGGTAAAAACTTAACTTAACAGAGGGAATGTTCAGTCAACCTAAAAACTATGTGAACTTTTACTAAAACAAGATAAGAAAAGCTAAAAACACTGTAGAAGTAACAAAAATAAGGCAAAACCAAGCTAAAACACCTTCCTTGTACTGAAACACTCCGTGATAACAAGAAACATATTGTGCAACTAAAATAATTCTAATTCTTTCATCTTTGTTGGAACTAACTGCCTCTTCTCAGCCAGATGAAATACGTTATGCTAAATTCAAAGTATTTCATGAAATGTTGGTGCAGTGGCAGCAATAATTTTGCAGAGAGGGCCGTCACTGCAAACTGAATATGGCAGAAACACTGGTGTGTATTCATCTGTAAAATAGATGTAAACACAAACTGGAGCCAAATGTTTGAATACGAGAATATTTGTTCATTAGGTAGATGTTTGGTTTCAAATTTTGATGTTAAAGTATATTCCTTTAATAATCACAATTTATCTTTCTCAAGTGTTTAATTTGAGTAAGTGCTGCAACTTGTTCAGATTAGATGTTTGTCTTCATTTCAGCAATTTTCTTTCATAGTGTCAAGGTTTTGCTACTCTGGGTTGTGCAAAAACATTTTTTAGTTCATTTCACTGAGCAGAGACAAATAAAAAGCCCCTGAAAACATGACTCTGAACAGTCATAAACCAGGGTCATACGGAGATGAAATGGCACTGCAGGTTTCTTAAAATCCATTTTATAACATCACAAAAAAAGTATGAAATCTGCCCATATTTTCCTACAATCTGGGAGTCCGGTAAAGTCAGCTTCTTTCAGGGACACAGCGATCCCTGAGCAGTTGATCTTAAAACTGTGTTCATCTGCTCTGAATAATGTTGTACATATTGTGAACTAATATACAAGCTGAACATCATGTTGTACAGAGATGTTCAGGCTTGTGTCTGTTTCCAGTGATTCACCACTAAAACGGTTCCGTTAGCTCATCTTGACCTGCAGAGCTTTTTTTGTTGCCACTGTAAAGTCACAATATCAGGCATAAAATGAGTTTGCATTTAGCATCATGTGACTATAAATGATCACCTGGCTGTATGGTGAGTTATGGCCCCAATGTGGGTGCGTTGGTGAGGTCACAGCTCATGCTCATTTGGGCACATTAAATGGTTCTTTAGCTCGATCATCTTCACCGTTCAGTTTATCATGTTATGTGTTACATAAATCTGTGCTGGATTGTCAAAGCTGTGACTTTGTGAGTGAGTGCACTGCATTTCTGGATTTGAAAGAACAAGAGAGTCAAGCAAACCGGTGTGGTGTAAATGTCATCCAAAAATACACATACAACAAAAATGCAAAAAATGAAATAAGGGAAGGCTATAGTCAGGGATTGACATTTTTGAAAAAATATATTCACTTTCTCATATAAGAAAATCAAGACAGGCCTTCCCGCCTTGTATTTTTGTATTTTTGGCATTTTGTAGCAGGTGCACATTTTTCCATCATGATGGTGGTGTCTCACAAATTGTGAGTTTGTGATGTCTTGTGACTAAAGTGCCGGATTTGAGTCGATGCCTAGAGCTTATTCAAAGTGAAACCTGAATATTTCAGTGTCATTCTTAGGATTTTAGGTCAGCTCAGGCCAGGTACTAGGGCATCTCCACTCCCACATTCATCTCCTGGCCAAGGACTAGTCCTGTGCCAGGTCCATGGACCCTCCCTCCACGTATCCTCACATGCACCAACGACATTGCTCAGGGTGGCCCTGCTAAAATCACCAGGCACACTCTACAACCCAGGCCTGACAAGAATTTGGTAAAAGCAGAACAACCAAGGAGTGAAAGACTTGGGTCTTGTCCAGGGGGCAATGAGCGGGGCTGTTCACTGAGGCCAATGCGGAAGTAACTTTATGTTGTAATCCCCCCGCTAGGCTGCTGGGGAACCGATCGCCTGGCTCCAAGAAACTATTATCCCATAGAGATACATTGGACTTCTATCTGAAAATACTAAGCAAATAAATTTTTTTCATGGGTCATCATGGTCTCAAACATATTATTTGAACCCTCTAATAACTAGTGTGATGGTCCATCTTTAACTTTTGCTCCATTATTAAGATATTACAGCAAATAATCTAACAAATCACTGCCATGCTGGGGTTTGATTGACATGTCGCTATGGTAACAGCTTGCGAGTGAAGTCGGGCGATTTTAGACTCTTGTATTTTGTATTTATTCAATATGTTCATAGTTATACATGAGATACACTTGACTGCAGTTGTGGGTAAGTGTTTACACTAACAACACTGTAATATGACTTTGTTTGACACTGTATGGTGTAGCTTTACCGCGTCAGTAAGCTAGCAGCTAATATTACCTTCTTATGAGTCCCCTGGTATGAATGCTTCATTAGCCCCGCTGCCAAATGTGTTCATCCAAATGTGGTTTCATCCTGTTTTTCAATCCAAGGTGTTGTCCAGGAAGTGACAACCCAATTGGCCTCAAAACAGCCCTTCAGAAACTAATGTCCAGTAATATATATAGTCTACGGTCTTGTCCCACATCTCAAATACCAAGCGCACCACACCATCTTCTCTAGTGAGTAGTATTGTATTTTAGGCAACATGATTTAATTTAGGCAGACATTGTTACCACAACTTGACTAAACATGCTGGGCCTCAACGGAAGTCTCCATTAATATAGGCGCTGATTGCCAGGTGTGGGTGAAGCCAACTCAATCCGATTCAGATGAATGTCATCCCAAGTACAAGTAATCATGCTGGTCCATAATTTGAAAGATGTTCTAAACTGTCAGCCAACTGAACCATGGACAATGGACTGCAAACTCTTCAAACGCCTTTATCAATGAACCACATTTATGAACTTATGAACCAACCCCTAAGTACAGTATTCTGAGTGATGATATGACTCCATTTTTGGCAAAAGAGCAGTAGTGTTGCTCTTGACTTGAAACCTAAAAATACAGCAATACTATGGGCAAAGTGTGTTTTACAGCTGACAATTGAGCCCTAACAGAATTGAAGCTGCAAGGAAAGGTGTGGCAGCACTCGTAAAGGTACAAAATCCTCCAAAATCCTCAGTAGTGTATACTACCTCATGAACATAGTAACAGCAAAACTGGCAGCACAGCAGGTACATGTCACCATCAAGGACCAGCTTATGGGCAATGTACTATTATCTCAAGAAGAGAAGCAAAAGGAAGTGTCAGTCGGTTGCTTTAGTCGTGGGAACAGGTGTTTGTGCCTCCTGACTCTGCTATGGGACCTGAACTGCAACCTACATCTTAACTGGGTCCCACTTTACAGACCAAATCCTCAGCTAGCCCCCAGACCTCATCTGGCCTCACATACACCTGCTTCATTAAGCTAGTTGACCTGAAGGCTAAGATGTCTTCAAACCAGGGGAATCTCTTCTCCCATAGTATAGTCTAATAGCCGGTCAGCAGATGAATCACACCCTCACATCCAACTGTAGATAATTATGCATACTGTGGCCCAAAAGTGCTTGACCTGAATGCTTTGGTTTTTGCCAAACACGTGTATTTAAACATAAGATGAAATTCTCTTAAGAGAGGGCAGAAAACAAGGAGAAAAAGAACAAGTACTTTGTTAAGACGGTCTCTTTCCCTGTTTAATATTGCAAAACAAGGAGGAACTTCTGTCATCCACAATTCTGCTCATCTTCTACAAAGTTGACCATGTCAAAATGATGGATGAGTTTAAGACAGGATGGAAGCCTGCTTTGTATTGAACATGCATTCATTTAGAGTCAGGGTAACCTTCAGCAGCTACTATAGGTTTCAAGGATGAACCAAGAGGTAAGGACCACAACTCAAATGAGAAATCAGTGTGGTGGTAACTTTAACTATAATAATGCTGAGAGATACTACATAATAGCTCTAAAAATGCCTCTGAAGAATATGTTCAATTCTTTTCCAGGAGTCATTCAAGCCTGCTTTGTTATATTTGAACCCTTGAATAAGTGTACATAAGGTCCATGCTGCTCTATATTCAGGATTTCAGGGCAAATACAATGCTTTGATATCTGGCATGCAGAGCAGATTGACAGGTGTGACTGCCAGCATGTTTCAGAATTCAAAGGACAGCATCCACAGGTTAAATGCAGATACTGGAAAGATCTAAACTGTGAAAGAACGTGAGGAATTATGTATGAAAGAAGAATGTCTTAAACAACCCCAAACATATTTTATATTTTAGATTGCCCAAAGTAGCCACATAAAGTTTCAATAACAGCTTTGCACACTCATGTCATTCCCTCATCAGATTCACGAGGTAGTCATCTGGAACAGTTTTCAAATCACAGGTGAGTTTATTTGTGCCATTTCTTGTCTTTTTAATGTACTTTACATCGTAAGTTGCCTTGCACAGAAGAAGGGTAGGTACAAAGTCCATTAATCATTAGTGTTACGACAACGACTGAACAACCTGTTTCATCCATATCCACTTTTATCATAGCGTTTGATTTTTTCGGTGACTGCACTTGGTGACATATTCGAAGTTCTTGAGAATATGTCTTGAGAATATGAGAAGTTTTTTGAATACCCATCCTTCCTCTATACAAGACAACTGATGGTTCAAAGCACATTAAGAAAGCAGGACATGGCACAAATGAACTCTAGACAAGTCACACCTGATTTGAAATCCATTCAGGATAAATATTTTGTGACTCTGATGAGAGAATGCTACAAGTGTGCAAAGCTGTCAACAAAGCTAAATGTGGCTACTTTAGACAATCTAAAATATAAAATATGTTCCACACGTGTTCGTTCACATGTTGGATATGTTCAGTGAAGCTGAAAATAATGAGCATCAACAAAAATCACTGAGGCAGATGTTGTGTCAACGCTTTTGACTCACATTATAGTAATCCAAAAACCATTGGGTAATGTCATGGCAGCTACTTGTGTGTCTATTGACCAATTGTCACATGATATTTCCATAAACATAAAATGCACATTTTGTAGTTTGGTGGCATAACATGTTTGTGGAGATTGCAAAATTTCACATTGGTCTTTGCCATTTTTTGTAAAAAAACAAAAAAACAAACAAAAAAAAAACAAAAAGGGAAAGGGTAACATACTTCTATTGATCTCTTGGGCAGCAACCAATAAACTCATGTAACCTATCAGCTGTGTACAGTGTGTTCTGAAATATTTGTAAAAAGCATACAGACATGACCAGCAGTTCAGGCTTGAACTAAGGAAATGATTTTCCCAAGAATGTTAGTTATTCCTGTCTTTTTCTGCTCTGCTTATATGCACAACGTATCCTAGAGCACCACCGTCTGACCACGTTACACATGCTAGTTTATCCCCTCCAACCCCATTCATCTACATCAAACATCTTCTTTTTGGAAGGATAATTCAGCAAAGGCTTAAATAATGATAGAAAATGGACACTTCCACTCTCATAAGTGGTGGAGTGGTCTCCTATGTGGCAGGACTCCAATCAACTTCACTTCTCCCAACAGCAATTGAGACATGACTGGAAGAGGATTGGTTGTAGTACTCTTTTTGTGGAAAAGCATATACGTAGGCACATCCTTTTTCTTGCAGCTCAAAGGTTTGCTTCACATTTGCTTAACATTTTATGGAAACACTGCTCCTGTCTTCTTCTCACCTCACAATCTTCTCTAAGTTATTACATGCGCTTGTGTGTTTCCAGTTAAGGTGACAGTAAATGTGATGCTGGAGACGAGTTCCTGCTGTTTCAGTCGACAACCTTTCCAACAGGACACAAGGCCTGGAGAGAACCAGGAGGAAAGCTTGTTGTAAATCTTTCTAGAGTCATATACTGCAGGTTGTTTTTGACATTTTTTACAGTGATGCAGAAGTGTCTTCAGCTTGGTGACCACAGATAAAACCCAGTATTGTGACAGCCTTAGCACTGATATGAGACATTCTATTCTGCCATGGACAGAGTCTGGACAGTTGTAGTGACACCTTGCCTACAAATGTCATGGACGATATTTATGAAGCTGTAAAATGCCGGTACAACTAACACCCCAACGCTATGTTAGTGTTACTATATATAAGCTGCAAGTAATGCTGACAAACTCAAAGATGGACTTTACTGTACATTTACCGTGCTGATATTAGTTTGCCTATTTATTCAGTGAGGATTAAGGGGTAGAAAATGGATGGGTGGATGGATTTATTCAACTGTTTGATGTGTGTATTCATTTAAATTTTTACTGCCACACTTTTTATTGAGTAAATGCGAGCACGGACTTGCTAAGGGGGCTCAAGCACCTGCCAATTTGTAGTTTGCTGTGCCCTTTTGCCCAGCAGAATTTTATTTTTTCAATTTTATCTTATTTTTAGTGAAATCCTGCAGATGTTAACAAGCTTTCTTCATATTATTGATTATTTTCTCAATTCTTGTTCATTTTCTAAATATTTTCTGGACTATTTTGTTCAGTTTGTTTCTTATTCTCTTTATTTGTTGTTACATTCTTTTCATTCTTTTCTATTGTTGTTCATTTGGCTTCTTGTTTTGTTTATTATGGTATATTTTTTGCTCTTGTTCAATTTGCTCCTTATTTTGTTCATTATTGACTATTTTGTTTAATTTTCTTGCCTATTTTGGTGAATAGCTTTGATGATGATTTTTTTTTCATTTTTTTCTTCTTCCTATTTCTTCATTTTGTTTCTGATTTTTGTTAATTTTCTTTATTAATTTATACATCTGTCTTTTTTGTTCATCTCCACTTCATGAGTTTGCTTCTGATTTTGTTAATGTATTTTGTTCTTAAATTTACTTTGCTGTTGTTATTTTTCATAATTATTTTGTTTATTTGGCTTTTGATTTAGTTTATTTTTGTTCATTTTCAGTCAAAAACCAAAGTCAAACTGTATTAGTTCAGTGACTTATCACGGCGTGCTTTGGTTTTGCCTTCATTTTGTCAATACTGTAAATTTGGTGATGGTTGGATGATGGAGAGACACTGGGGTTCCTGCACTTTGCCTGCATATGGCAGAGCAGCAAATCATTTCATCAGATGGGATACGACGATATAACATGATGTAGGGTGTTGTAAGATTCCATTATATTCTGTTGGATTCTGGTGTATGATGGGATAACATTTTGTTGCATGTGCTCATTTCTAAAGTTGAACACCTGTCCCTCAAAAGGTCTCTGAACATCCCTGTGTAAATGCCTCACTTTATTTTCCAGAGCGTGTTTTGTCAGACATTTTTGTTCAAGGCCAGAATTTAATACATTTTCCCCCCACATTTTTCCTTTTGAGCAACTGTAAATGGTTTCTGCATTTGCCTGTATAGAAGCTACATACAGTAGTTGGATTAACTTTGTTAATTTGACTGAAAACAAATGACTATGTGAATAATTTTTATCAGGCATATTTGCATACCTCTGTTTTTAAAGGTACAGTATGACTGCTAGTATATCCACACTGAACCATGCATGTAACAATCATACAATATCCATTAGTGGACAAAGTGACCGTGACATCATCCATTGTTTCCATTGAAGGGCAGTTTTGAGGCCAATTGAGTTGTCACTTCCAGGCTGCCATGTTGGGGCCAAAAACAGGATGTAACCATATTTGGACGAACGGCAGCGGGACTAACTGGGTGTTCATGCCAGGGGACTCATGGGAAAGCTAATATTAGCCACTAGCTTACTGAACTAAACTTCACCACACAGTATTAAACAAAGTCATATTATGGTGTTGCTAGTGTAAGTTTTTCTTATGGGTTTTGCACTGCTGTTTTGGATCTTATTTCATGCAATCAATTTTAGATTGATTTGCTGAGAAGAGTTTACTCCGGAGAGGACAGGAGAAGCGTGGAGCTCACCAACCAATCCCAGTGCATCTGAGAAGGACTGCATGGTCGCAGGGCCAGAGCCAGAGTAAAAGGCAGAAGATTCAGGTACAAGCCTTTTTCTACCAACTATACTGATGAGCAACGTGAACTCACTACCCAACAAAGTGAGTTGGAGGAATGTACTGGTTAGAGTCGAGCCTCCTGTGTTTCTATGAGACCTGGCAGAACAGTGACTGCCCAGACTTCTCAGTTGAAATGCATAGATGTGCTGTGGTTCATTCAGAGATGCCAAAAAAGTGGAAAGAGGAAAGATCTCTGAATTTGCATATTAATGAGGTCACAGCATTAACAAATAATAACAACCTGTTAGGCCTAGATACTAGCTAGATAGTCCAAATTTTAGTATGGTTCACAGCATTAATAATTACAAAATTTCACCTATAATACCAAAATCATTATAGCTAGGGGCACCAAATTTTAATATGTGACAGATTAGACTCCAGGACTCCTCTCTCATCAAATGAGCTTGACCTTGACTTTGACCTTGAAGATATCTAGCTATGTAGGTTAAAAATGTCCTATACAACTGGGTTATTGTCTATGTTGATTGAAATATGCTGCGACATTCAAGGAAAAAGTCAAGGTGATAAGGTCACAGCATTCATAATTGCAAAAACCTATTTTGACCTATAGTACCAAAAGTATTTTCGCTAGAGTCACCAAATTTTAATATGTGATAGATTAGGTCATCAAGTGATCTTGACCTGGCCCTAGATTATTGACTATGCTGATTCCAAACATACTGTGACATTAAAAAAAAATGGTCACGGTCAATTTCAAAACTGGGTGAGGGAATTTCCATTTTACAGCTTCTTGTTTTTGTTTATTTTGGCAATAATTTTCTTCATTTCATTAATTGTTTTATTTCCTTTCTTCATTATTACTCACTTCATTGTCTTTTAAATTTTAAGAGTAAAATACATAAAAATGTTATTTAGTATGCAGATTCACTGTAAAAAAAATAATGTTCTGTTTGGGCCCCAAGTTATCATTAGGGCCTTGAGCTGAAACGTGGGAGCCACTGTTGTAAGCTTCCATCAACTCCAACTGATACAAGCAGATGATAATTTAAAGGAAAACCCAAAATACACAGTCTGCAAATGGCTGATCAAACATCAGTGGAAAATTTTGATATAAGACAAGTTGAAAAAATGCACAATATGCTTGATTTGTAATAAATAGATTTGTTAAGATCATTCTCTTTATCTAATTGTTGTATTGCGATTATATGAAGTAACACACATGGATGTACTTTAGGAAGCTAAAGAGCAATCGATCTAAAACTCAGTGGTTTCTCAGTAAATGAATGTTTTATATTTTCCATATATACGTAGGTATTAGACAGACAGTCTCAATCCAGCTGTCAGACGGTTTCAATTGCCTTTGAATTGCCCACTCTATTGTCTTCATAACCTTGGCAGCTGATTTATGACTGTACTCTGTTAAGAAACTTTATGTTGGACTTTCCTTCATATCGACCATTTGGCTATTCTGACTTATAAGCAGAGTTGGATGAAAAGCTGTGTGATACACTTGAATGCGCCACAGTATGCCCTTTGGTGAACTATAAGTTGAGGTTGTTTTATAAACTGTATTTTTATAGTCAAAGGAGTTTGCAAGGGCAATACTTGGAAAATGTGTACCAAACTGGGCTCTTAAGAAAACTAGAGCTGAAAGAAATAACCTTAGATTCTGCAGTGCAATTAGTGTCACTCCCCTTTGAAGAGGAGCAGTGTGAACTCATCTGCCCATGGGACTATAGGGAAAGTTAGACCACAGAATAACAAAATTGTGGGAAAGAACCACAAGAATATACTGTAATTTTAGCTTAAAATTAATGTGCAATAAGTTCACTACATGCCTTCGTACCCTGCCTTCGCTCAAGTCAGCTGGGATAGGCTCCAGCACCCCCCCCCAACCCTCACAAGGATTAAGGGGTAGA
>JAQQAE010003169.1:4717-20701 GCA_029823295.1 Pseudamia nigra | reverse complement strand
TGCTGGATGATTTCTGAATGCCTTCCCCCAGGAAACGCCAAAGAAACATGTGGAATTTAAAGATTAAAAGGAGAAAAACCACAGAAACTGGGTTTATTTTTCCTCCGGAGGCTGGTATTCAAATGAAATCATCTCAGCAACACAAATGTCACTGTGGCTGTTTACATCTTACAGTCCCATGCAGCCTCTGAGCACAGACATATTTCTAAGTTTTATTAGTTTTCATGAGCTCAAAAGGTTAGGACACCATGTTCTTGACTTTGTGGTTTTTGTATTTTCCATCTTCATCCTTCACCCACCTACGTAGGTGACACCCACGTTTGCTCGAACACTATAAAAACAGATATGCGCAAACACGGTTACATCCAGGCCGGACCCAACTGTTTATTTTTTGTTACTGTCGAGGGAGCGGTGTCAAAAGATCTAGAGAATCCACTCCCAACGGACACGCCTTTGAAAGCTCGTGTGTTTTGGAATGAACTTACTGAGGGGTGACATTAGATCAAATTCCAACTATTAACCACGACGATCGTTTTGCTGGTAACAAAATGGAAACAAAACATATGTGGACAATGTCGGAACCTCAGTCACTTCGGTGTTTGTGCTGACATTTTTACTCAATAGACCCTGATTTGAAGAAGTCGAGTGCTTAATTGCTGTTCTTCTTCATATTTACCTTTTAACTACTTGCTTTAGCAGTGATTTGACACTATTCTGACAAAATACAACCCTGCCAAAAAAAATGATATGCTGTGTAAAATGAAAACGAAAACAAAATGTTAAGATTTGCAAAACATGCAAACCCTGATACTTGAATTGAACATAGCAGGACAAAAGTGTGTCAAATGCTTAAAGTGATTAGTTTAACAGTGTTAGGTCAGGATGACGTTTATCACCCTTCTTCTTTTACCAACTGTCTGTAAGAGAACTGAGGAAACCGAGTACTGCACTGTAATCTTAAAAATGGAATGTTTTCCCATTCCTGCTTGGTTTTTGCAACTCAACACTTGTGGGTCTCCTTCGTCCCTTTTTCCAATTCGCCATGCGAGAGTCATTTTCAGTGGGTGACAAGTCAGAACTGCAGGCCGGCAAGTTTAGCACCTGGACTCTTTTACTACTCAGGTACACAGTCACAGCTCAGGAAGTAGGAGTCGTTTTTACACATCCAGAATATCGACAAAATAAGAAAAAATGATCAAAATGATCAAACTATTAACAGAATGACCAAAAATAGGCAATGTAGTCAACAAAATATCAACAAAGTAAGCAAAAGGAGCAAATAATGAATGAAAATATTAACTAAGTACACAAAATGAGCTAAATAATAGATGAAATATCAACAAAGTAAGCAAAAGGAGCAAATAATGAATGAAAATATTAACTAAGTACACAAAATGAGCTAAATAATAGACGAAATATCAACAAAGTAAGCAAAAGGAGCAAAATAATGAATGAAAATACAAATTGAGCTAAATAACAGGCAAAATGTTAACAAAAGAAGCAAAAATATGCAAATATAAGATACAAAATATTAAGAAATGAACAAAATTAGCAATATGATCAGTAAAATATTAACAAAATTAACAAAAGTTGTGAGGGTTGTGTCAGGAAGGGCATCCGACGTAAAAAACCTATGCCAGAGAAGGAGAAGAAGGAGAAGAACAACAAAATGAGCTAAATAATAGACAAAATATCAACAAAGAAATAAAAATTGCCAAAATAGTAGTGAATAAAAGGAGCAACAAAATATCAACAAAATTAGTGAAAGAAATGACAAAATATCCACAAAGAATTACAAGAAATAATCATCAAAATATTAAAAAAATAATCAACTATAGAAAAAAAGCAAAAATAAGCGAAATACAGTCTGTTGGGATACAATAAATTAATTACACCTCACACGTTGCATACTTTTTGTAGTTTTTCATGAGATACTTTTTTACTTTTACTCGAGTACTTCTACTTGAGTCATAATACTTATAAAGTAACAGTACTTCAGTCATTTCCATGTACTCCACACACCTCTGGTTTTTTAATGAGAATCGACCCACGAGCGACGTTTGAAATCTGATGTTTTCGTCATTAACTTGTTGAATCCTGTTGCCTCATAAATATAGCTGGCAATTATTGTCAACATTACAGAGTAATTGCAACCCACAAGGCTACATTCAAAAACCATCAGCACCTTTACAACTCATTCTATACCACAAAATATAATTAATGTCATCTCAGGGGCGTTGCTGATTTCTCATACATAGTAACCTGTTTTTTTTATACTTAAATATTAATGTCTTTCTGGGAGCAACTGATCAAAACAAGTCTGTGCTGTTAGTAACCAGGCACACAGATAATTGTTTGTGGCCTGTTTGTCTGAGTTCATTCAGGTTTAAGAGCCTAGAGGTTTTCCCAGGACTTTTACGACAGCATGAGTCGTAACTGTGACAGACTTTGATGAGCTGTTTATGTCCGCTCTGGTCCTTCCATACGATTTCTATACTGGCCCTCACTATGCAGGATGGAGGCGGCTGGATTTGTTATTAATGGAAATCTACTTACTTATTGAACGGCTGCCTGTTCATTAATATTGGATAGTCTCAGACGGGAGTTCCCACAGGCTGATCAAATACATTTTAAACTCATACTGTTTCCTGTCGCACTGACAAATGTACCTTTGTTGCAATTTGAATGCCTTGTATTGTGTTTTTGATTTCGGTCACCCAGGCGGTCAACCGCATCTGATACATGGTCCCAACCGTAACTAAACTCTTTTTACCCATCCTCATTTCCTATTTTGTTGACCTAACTGCGCTGCTGTATCTTTCAAGACAAACTTCTTGTGGGCTGTTCCCTGTGGGCGTCTTGTGATCTCTCAGTGGTTCAATGGGCATGCAGCGGAGGACAAAATGTTTGTTCCATTCACACTCTTTTCAATAAATACCATTTCACTGAGGGGAATAACACACAGTCACAACACCCAGCATCTGAAATCTCCTCCTGCAGTGTTACTTGATCAGAATGAAACCGGGAAGTGTCTTGGGGAGGGGTCAGAGGTCAGTGACAATGTGTCGCAGGTCAGACAGGTTAAAGACATGTGTTACACAAAACCTGCATCTTGTAAACATGTTGACTGGAAATAGTTTGAGTGTTAGTGTCGCAGCACGTGGCAGTTTCAGGTAACGACTGGAATTGGAATTGTGACATACGGCTTATTTTATCACCAAATCGAGTGTCTAATTTTTAGCCATGCTGTAAATCAGGGAAGAAACACAGCAAACAAAAGAAGATCAGCAAGTGTTTTGGCTGGAAATGAACAATATTAGGTAAAAAACTAACTAAGTGAACTGACTGATGAGGAAAATGACAAAAATGAAGAAAAAAACTTGTCATTTTTGTCAGTTTTACTACTTTGGCCTGTGTACTGCAGTACTTTGCTTGCAGCTGTTAAAATAAAATCACACTTTGTACCGTCACAATGTGGTAATGGACACATTTGAATTGATACAAGCAAAGCATTGTTCCTTCTTGCAATAACGAAGGTGCAACAACTGACAACGATACAGTGCTTACAGTGTAGAAGCAGTGACAGATCAGGAGGCATCAGCAGTTCACTGTTGTGCAACACTGTGTTCAGCTTGAAGGTATTATTTATGAATTCAAGACCGTGAATTTCACACTGAGAAGACTGTAACTCCCCAAATTCTTTCACCTTAAGTAAGTAAGTAGCATTTTAGTGATACTGTGCTTTTCAGAACAAATGAATGTCAGCAGCCTATGATTTCAGTGGATTAATGATAGCTTAAATTAACGGATGAAAGCATTTTATGTAGTCTACCTAAGAGATACAGTAGTAAAGTAGCCTTTGCAGGATGAAATCAGACTTAATGTGAGAGTAATTTAAAAAATGAACAAAATAAATAAGTAAAAGACCAAAAATGAGTAAAGTAAGCAGCAAAATTAAAAGAATAATCAAGAAAATGAACAAAATAAGCAAGAAAATGCCCAAAAATGAATAAATTAAACAGCAATAGGAAAAGCATAATCAAGAAAATGACCAACATAAGCAAGTAAATGACAAATAAATGGACAAATTATAGCAGCAAAATGAAAAGAGTTGAAGCAAGTAAATGACCAAAAAAGAATTATGAATTAAGCAACAAAATGGGAACAATAATCAGGAAAATAAACAAAAGAAACAGGCAAGTAATCCAAAATGAAAAAATACCAAAAAAAAACAAAACAAAAATGTAACAAAAGACTATTGAATTTTTTAAAATAAAAATTAATAAAGTAATCTACAGACAGTGGCCTAATAAACCAGTTGTGGCCCTAAGCTTGGAAAATCAGCTATAAAGTAAAATCATTAAGAGTTTTACAGAGATAGGAAAAAGAAATGCCTAAAAAAAATGAAAAGAACATAACTGTGTAAGTAAGTAGACTAATGTTACACAGATGCTAACAAATCAATGTTGTCTGATGAAACATTTCATGGAGTCAAAGTGCATTATGCAATAGAGTCACATTTATAGTCCGTCCAACCTGACAGAGGCTTGTTCACTCATCCACTTTTCGCCACTTTTCGCCTCTGAAATCAGTCGCAGCTAGTATAATCCAACATGTAGGTCTCTTACGTGCAGGTAATTAGTCGGGCGCCACAAGTCAAGTCGGGTTGTCAGTGTGAGAGCAGCAGTCAGAAGGCGGTTTGAGTCCACAGTCCTTATGAGATTAATGGCTAACCTCCCTGTGCCTGCTCCATTTACAGAACATGTCAGGTTTTCTTTGGAAGGAACACACTGGCACTTCAGTTCTGTGCTGCAAACATCTAAATGCAGCTCTGTGACAGTGTAAGTGCCTACGTGCTTGTTTATACCAAGTGTATGTCACTCAGGAAGGCATGTCAGTCAGCTATGAGGTCACACTGTTTTTTTTTTTTCACTTTACGTTTGCCTTTGACCTCAATCCAGTGCTTGGTGATCCAGCAGTCACCACCTCTAGTAGACAGTGGTCTGGTTATGTCGGAATGAAAAAGTCTTGCGGCTTTGTTGATGCCAACTCCGTCACCTAATGCGTCCGTGAGCTGCGGCGACCACGCCCTGTCAGCATCTGCACGCGACAGATATGTCCTGATAACAGCACGTTCACTGGGTTAATAATGTCACAAAAGAAGCCAGTTAAGACGGTTCAAACACGGGTCAAGGTCCACAGTATATGGCTAGGGTCTGCAGGGTCTGCAATCAAACCTCGGCCATATACCCCCACCCCCAATAATGAAAGTAACACATTACAATCAATCAATAAATACTTAAAATAAACAAAGCATTGATAAAGCAATTGATCTAATGAACTAAATAATCAGGTCATTAAACAGAAACAAGACGATGAATAAGAGTGACGTCAACAAAATGAACACGCTGAAGGCAAGACTGAACAAAATAATCCAGAAAAATGATGAGGAAAGATGACAAAAATGACTGCAAAGGAAGAAATGAACAAAATAATCAATAAAATGAACAAACAATAAACCAGAAATTACAGAATAGTCACGTAGATGAACAAGAACAAGAACATGAAGGGAAAATAAGCAAAATAATGAACAAAGCTGAACAGATTTTTAAAAACCGAAATGTAAACAGTCATCAGGAAAATGAACAAAATTTCATAAAAATGAATAAAATAGTTAACACAAATGTAAAAAAAAAGAATCAAAAACAAAAATGATAGCGAAATTGGCTACACAGTCAATAAAATGAACAAAAAAATTCAACTTAATGAATGAGGGAAAAATGAATAAATAATGAACAAATTGGTCTTTAAGTTGTTGCCAGCTAAATTAAACATCCTACGCCATGTGCCTCATACAGGATTCGGGTATTTTTGCAGCTCTGGACACATATTTTTTCTTTCCGTGCTAAAATGGCTCTTTGCTTTGTACAGATTGCCGATCCCAGCTTATGGTCTGTAAATAAAAGTGATCATTTCTACCATACACAGACTTTATGACCCTACTGTTGTAAATGTGGCTACTAGACCGTCAAATTACCTTGATTACATTAACAGTCATTTTCAGTACTCATTATTTTCCATTGTTTATTCCATCAAGAGCTTTTAAAATGCTCTAATCATAAATTGCTTATCAGTTATTAATAAGTAGTCAAATATTCACACTTCATAATAGAATCCAGATATGGGTAATATTCCAGATATAGTCATCCAGAATGCTTATAATTACAGGGGTTGAGGAAATATAGTCACTGTAAGGTAGTAAATAAAGCTACAGACATGCATTGACACCAAATTGTACTGGAAAGTCAAATTTTCAACATTTAAGGAGCTAGATTCAGAAGAAAACCACCATTATGGTGTCAAATAATCACCATTTTTGGATGAAAAGTTATCAATGTAACATTTATAGCAAATTACCTATTGAACACTATGGGGAAAATACAATTACTATTCAGTGTGCATTTCTGTATCTTAGAATGTAACTGAAATAGTTATTTTCTGTTGTTCAGTAAATAGATCATTTGATTTAATCTTTCCTGCACTATACAGTTAGAGTCCAAGGATCAAGCTGCTCTGGCCTTATCCGTAAAAAAGCATCTTGTTCTTACCCATAACACTCTACAGGACATCAAGGGTATGGATGAATGTTTGACTTGCCCTAGTTATTTCTTTATTTAGCCAGGATTCCTGCAGATTCCACAGTCTGCCCACACTTACTGGATGCTACCCCAAGCCTGTCTGGACATCCTGTATCTGCTTAAATGTAACATCAGGAGAGAGTAAAGTGTTCATTCCTCGGCCAGTGCCTCCACCTGGTTTGATGCGAATGTTGAATGTCATGTTCATGTCCTGCTTGTCATCATAGGGCTCTGACAGGGACTTCTTAATATCAGTGGCTCCTCTACCATCAACAGAGCTTATGTAACTCCACTTCTGAGGCATCAAGCCCAACTATTTCCAACCCCAGCTATTGCAGACCCCTGACTCAACACACACACACACACACACACCTCCCAGCAGCTAAGAATAAATCGTCCCCTGGAAGAGGAGACAGAATGAGAAAACTTCCAGGCACATGTAGCAGAGGCTTATTTCACACTTCCCTGCACTGTTTTCTGTTTCTCATTTTTCAAAATGGACTTGGTTTGTTTTTGTAACTCCCCCCTGCGTCGCTTTCTCCCGTGTTATGCAAGTTGTTATGGCCTCGTTTTTTCGTTCAAAGGAGGGGGCGGGTGGAAATGGATGCAGGCAAATGTCCCATGGAAAGTTAGATAGAAGCTATGAACAGTTGTCAACAGATTCCTTTTTCAGGAAGTACCAGTCAGGGCTCATCACAACTCTGATTTCCACTGTGGGTTGTTATCATTAAATCTAATCGAATCATCTATTAAATAATCACAGGTAATAATGATGGATTGTGATCTAACCTGAGGGATGACGTGATATGAGAACATGATTTGTCCTCAACATTCGGACTGTTTTTATGATTGCTACTAGTCAGCATTAGAGGGCATGTGTTTACCGGGAGGAGGCGTCATTATGTTGCACTGAAATCTGCCAACACCAACAACTCAGTTCTGACAGAGCTGCATTGTTAAAACAACTAACACTTTGCTTTTATTGTTTCCATCTGTACTTCATTTTCCACTTGTGACATTTTAGATAAACACTTTCTCTCTTCGGGGGATTGAATGGACGACAAATTTTGATGAGTCATACACAGTAATCTGCTTTTATCAGGTTCATTTTGTTTAACAGCTTGTGTTTTATGAACAGTTGTTATGTAGAATTGCCACAGCAAGAACTTCTCTCAAGCTGCCAACTGAGTGTATTTTGCAGTAATGTAGTAATAATGCCATGCAGCATGTGGAGCGCTCTTCTAATTCCATTGCCTTGGAAAAATGTGGGTTTTCTTGGAATTCTGCTCTTACAGCCACCATTCGTGTGACTAGCCTCCCCTGCCCAGGAGACAAAGCTTTCTCTGCACAGGTCTAATGCTATTGCACTTAGATACATAAATAACCAGATCAACCCATAAACCCACTGAGTCACTCACCTTCTTTTTTTTTATTTTTATTTTTTACAAACACTGTGATCTATGACAGTAATAAATGTCATTATTCACGGTGTGTCTGTCATTTGCAGCATATAAAGCCCATAAATGGAATATGTTGATCCTGAGATGCAGAATGTCAAGGGCCAGACCAGATGAAAGTTGACTGTTTAAAAGATGGCAATAATAAACTTTTCTGTTTCGGTACTAACGTTGCCAAAGGTAAATAATGAGTGCTAGGGGAGCACTTTTAAAGGGGATTGAAAAACAACCAGTTAGGATTACTAATGGCACATTGAGCTTCATAAAATAACTGATCATTGAAATGAGTCAGTTGAAAACTTTTCATATCATAAGTTGCAGTAAAACTACATAGTGTGCAAGAAGACAATTTGTTGAATTATCAGGTATTTCATAGAGCGAGTTGGTTGTATACTGTTTATTTGGATCCCATTTAGCTTGTTCTTGGGGTCCACATTTACATATTGTATATAAAATAACAATACTGCTTTTTACAAACATATAGCAGACACTTATACATTCATTTACATTCATTAGAAATTGAAGTACGTACTCATTAGCACTTCTGAATTCATTAAATCTTTTTTTTCATCTATTCATTTAACATCACAGGTAATACATACAAATATTAAACATAAAACATTCAAGAAGTAACACTTATATTACTAATCCCCCTTGAAGCTTACAAATATGTTCCCAGACATTTTATTTTTGAAAACTTGGTACATAATTCCACATTTCATGCTCTGTAAACTACTGTGCATTTAACAAACCTAGTACGGAAGTAAGATTTATATGCAAAAAAAGTTAAACTCATAGATAGTTCAGTTGAAGTTAGCATAAATAATAAGGTAGACAACAAAATGTATTGTTAATAGTTGAACTGTATGAAAATGATGGAAACTAATGGTGAATATGACATAACTGCCTGATGAAACATTTACTCAAACCTGCCCATGTTAGTGTTAATCTAATTGTGCAATTAGCCATGTTTGATTATTTTAGACAGGGCTCTTAAGTATTAAGACACGCTATAACACACACGATATATACCCTTACATACCATTCATACAATGGGTATATAACCTCGTCTGGCTCAGTTGGACATGAGTGACAGCATCCACTATTCTAGTGTAATCTCTACTGGTCACAGAGCTCAGTGAGGTAAACGGTTGAAGAGATATACCCAGTTTTAACTCCCCTCATCCCAGTGTCTCCTACGGGGGTGCAGTGACCAAACCACCTCCAGCTTACCACACACACCGGTTCACGGCAGCTCGCTTCTATCTCTCCTGCACTCGTCACCGACTGGGTTTAGTTTAATAACTTGGACAGTAAGTTACAGTATAAGGACATGTATTAACAACTAGTTTACCAACTAGATTAGAGCAACTGATAAAAACCTTAAGTGAAGCAAGGCACGTTCACAATTCCTATAAACCAGGAATTAATGTCCACAACATCCACCTTAGATACAGTGCATTATTTTATTGATTACATGGCAAACAGCAGCAGCAAATCATCAACAATTTACAATTATATTGTCATCAATCAATTAAAAAATCAAAACAATAAAAATGGTAACAGTGTAAGAAAAACATAAACTAATCACTATTGACCCAACAGCAAAAATGACTCCACTGTATCTTTCTGCCTCGTGTGTTACCTGTTGATGTAATATGACAGGTTTGACAGGTGACCGATGGGGGCCAAAGGGCTCTATGGTAGTTTGATTTCAGACACTCTACCTCCTGTGTGGATGAAGCGGCTTAACATTAGGACCAGCTCACTTTACTAGGAAAGAGGGACAGAGTGGCAGTCAAGTTGATTGTAAGCATAAACATATACTGAACATTTTCCCAGAAACCTGCTTCAATGCAAGATTCATGGTCCTGAAGTCTCTCAGGAGTTTTCCACTAACCACCCACCACAGGCAGAGTTACTCCAACCCTACCTAAATTGGGCCATTCATCCTGGAGGAAGCACAAAAATGTCTTTGTTCATCCAGTGTGATTGCAGTGTTTGGTTCAGCTCTACATGCATTTGGAAACCTCCTCCTCAGAGTTGCAAAGTCAAGCTCCCCATATTGGAAAATATATCTGATTATGTAACTTGGGGGGGGTGTCACCCAAATGGATGAGCATGTGGTTTCCACTCTGAAATAACAGTGATTTATCAAAGTAGTTTCCCCATATTTCAGTACTGTTTATTGCTGGTTATTTATACCACGAAAAGCAAACACCACTGCAAGTTTATATCTTTCTATGGATTTTTTTTCTTTCTCTGTTTAGACTCGTAAGCTGACCAAAGCAGAGCGACAACGTTTCAGTGAAGAGGTAGAAATGCTCAAGGGTCTGCAGCATCCCAATATTGTCCGATTCCACGACTCCTGGAAGTCCACAGTGAAGGGCCTCAAATGTATCATCCTGGTGACTGAACTCATGACCTCAGGCACCCTAAAAACGTGAGTCTTCCGCAATAAAACTCATTTAAATGGTGATTATGCCACAAAAGAGGTCCATATTTCTCAACTGGTGGATCTCTGTGTCCTCCATAAAACCCCATGAGGTTGTCTTCAGTAGCATTTGCATAATCTTAGATACTGTTACTTTCTAAGGAGGTATACTTATACATAAAAACATGACATGAGAGAATCTCCACTTTGGTTAAAATAGTTTGGTGAGAGAATTCAAAACTTCCTCTTACATGTCAATATAAAAGATGATTTTTTTTTTGGTACTTTAAAAGCTAAATCTCCTCGCTACATTTTGATTTTGAGTTAATACATTTGTTTCTCTTTTGTTTAAGGTACCTGAAAAGATTCAAGGAGATGAAGCTGAAGCTGCTGCAGCGCTGGAGTCGGCAAATCCTCAAAGGGCTTCACTTCCTGCACACACGTACCCCTCCCATCATCCACCGGGACCTCAAGTGTGACAACATCTTCATCACTGGTCCCACTGGCTCAGTCAAGATAGGAGATCTGGGACTGGCCACTCTTAAAAGTGCCTCTTTTGCTAAAAGTGTTATTGGTATGTTTACAGTTGATCCGTGTTTCCATTCTTTGAATAACTTAACACACAATATGTTTTGTGTTTGGCAAATGAATGGATAATTCTGCAACTTTTATGGACTGTGAGCTCACATTTATAGACATTTAACATGTTACAATACATTACGTGCCTGCAGATTGACTTTTCTTAACTTATGTAAAACGTCTCCAAGAATCTTAAAATGATGAGAAATTTCCATTTGTTCTGCCTGTTGCTTTTCACTAGAGTTGGCTTCCCGTTGTAACATAAATGTAACTTGTGGCTGTTTCATTAGAAAGCACATAAGGACAGACTGAAAGAACATAATGTGAATACACTATGTCAGTAAACTTGTCTATAAAAATGGTTTCTGCCTCACTCATATAAGATTTCATATGCAGCGGTGGTGAAAATAACAGCTTGTATGATCCCACTCTACCTCACAGCGTCATCCACCACAAGTGCTTTTATGATTGTTTTGATTGTGAGACACCATTTTGGCAGAAATTTTACACTAGTTTAAGTGTTTATTCTACTAGTATAGGAGTCCACTGGCTGGAACCAAATTATAAATGTCAAAAAATGTCATATAAAAACACAAACACAATTCACTTTTCATTTATTTTATCTTACAAACATCTTGTAACTCGTGACTGCATGTGGTTTAAAATGCAGCATCTTTAAAGGCGATATCGCAGCTATATTTGATTTCTCTTGAAACTGTATGATTAACATTGTAGATTGTTTTGGCTTATAGTATTTTTGCACATCACTAATATCCGCCATCTTTACCAAGTTTAATTCTATATTCACCCTGCCAGTACTTTAATTCTGTTTGAACGTTTGTATAATTACCAAAAAGGTAAAATTGTGTCTTCATTTGCTTTACAAGCACCTCACACAGTTTTGGACCATTTGTGTCTGTTAACCATCATCAAATCAAATTGCAACTCAAGTTTAATTTTAATGCTTTGTTGACTAATTGGCTTTAACCTCTGTACGCTAACAGGAACACCTGAGTTCATGGCGCCAGAGATGTACGAGGAGAAATATGATGAAGCGGTGGACGTCTATGCCTTTGGAATGTGCATCCTGGAGATGGCCACCTCTGAGTACCCATACTCCGAGTGCCAAAACGCTGCCCAGATCTACCGCAAAGTCACCAGTGTAAGTACGAGACGGAGGAAACTGCCTCATTTGAACCTGTACTTAATGTAATTGTTCACATCTGCTTGCCTTCTTGCATGAGTCCACTGGAATCAGAAGAAGGATACAGTGTCTAGTATATACTTCTGGATATCCGGGATCCTAGGAAACAAGTGGGGCCCATAAGGCCTGTCTTATAAAAGCTCTGTTGTATCCATTACAAGCTCAGGGTGCAGAACCATACCATAACTGAATTAGTTTCCTGTCTTAAGCCTGCAATCATGACGCAGGTTAGCACATGTTTCACCTACTGTAACTGATTGCTGGTGTCTTTAACAGTTGCAGATCAGCGATCCTGTGCAACTGGTTTGGGTTATTATCCTTACTGGACTGTTCATTGACATGAATGGGTGTGCCATTTCATAGAACACTTACTGAAAGCTTGTTTAGGCCTGCTAAAATAAATCAGTCAGAATCAGGAACTCACTTGATTGTAAAACACTTTCTCATATATCTAGAAGAAGAGGGGTGTAAATTAGCACTGAGCAATAAAACAATATGGCATGATACTTGAATATAATTTTATGTCCTAAACAACACTATTAAATATCAGAACTTTAAAAATGTCCTGTCTCTAGGGATTATTTTAAACACTATCAGATAAAATGCTTGACCAAAAGTTGAACATAATATTATGCATGTGTCACTATAACTGTTTTGAATTCTACCTGACCAGCACCAGTGGTAGTGGCCAATATTTATCTGGTGTGTTATAGTGAAGGTTTTTCTTAAAACTGTATTATTGAATTTGTAGTTATTCCAGGATAATGTGAAGTGTATTTAAAAATAGTTTATTTTTACATATACAACGGCACAAAAAGGGGGGGGGCATTAAATAATAACAAAAGCAAAATATACAAAGAGAAAATAACATCAGCATCATTTTTATTTCAAATATCAGTATTGGTCCAAGTTTTGCAGTTGCTAATAACTATTTGGTTTCTTCAATTTTCACTTGACAAATTAGTCTTTAATTGTGGAAGAAATAATGATCTGGCATACTATTTTGATACTGTTTAGTATTGACTGTTTGCATCATGTGAATATGCCTGTCAATATTACACAGACCTGGTTTAAATCCCTGTGCAGTTTCTATTCACAATACGTTGTAGGATATTTAGGTAATGTCTGTAAGTTCTTTAAAAATAAAGGTGCTCTGAATCACCGTGGTGGGTTTTAAGACCGTCACAGTGCAGCACTGGTTGGTGTCTGCCATATTTAAAGCTGTTCCCTGATGCTGAGAGCCGTGATGACGCCACAGTGGGCAAATGCAGGCGACTGTAGAATTATATGTTTTGGAAATTATGTCTCACTTTGAACCGCCACAAAGAAGTCTGTTTCTTTTCTGCGTGTTGCATGTGCAAACCAAACAGGGTCTGACGGAGGCTGGAAAGTGAGAAAGTGACAATGCCAACAAGTCGGAGTGGGTCTGGCTCCTCCACAAACAAGACAACATAATGTTGAATTGAAGTTTCATTTGCAGTTGGAGGAGCTTACACATGCAGAAAGACGTAATGAAAATCCGATTAGGTCTTGGCTTTCATGATCATTTTCTGTGATTTATGTGAAGTATATAAGACAGCTGTAAATTTATTACTTACAGTAGGCTGTTGACATTTGCTACAAACACTAGTCCATACACTTCATACGGATTTTGATGTAATGGCTGATTTATGCTGGAAGTTAATTGTTTTAGTGAGAAAAATAGCTTGATATATGGAAAGATTCTTGGAAATAGTCACCATTTTATTTGTGAAAATGCTTTTGTGTATCTGTCCGATCAGTCAGCTTACTTGAGGATCATGAAAGTCATGGGGCAGCAGCAGACAGTGTTTGCCTGCCGAGCAGAATTGTGCAGAATATTAGGGTTATTCATACTCAGTAAGACGGGAAGAAACCATTACAACACATCCTTGACAACCTTAAAACACAAAAGAAAGTCAATATGACACCAGCATCTTATTTAGGCCTCTGACATCACAGGAAAGGAGTTGCAAATTAGATTTGGGCTGATTCATTGTGAAGGTGCCTGTGAGGACGCTAAAGCACATCAATCCATCAAACTTCAGCTGTATGATCCGCTTTGAATCACATTTCACATATAAAATGAGAGAGAACGGTATTTCTGTGGGAAAAATCTCTGTGAGTCATAACATAAAAGATGGCGTGTTTGTTTTCAGTGATGATAACCAAGCATATCGTCTACCCTTTGCTGGTACATTTAATTATTTGGATGTTTTTCAGCAAACATCAGCTGGTTGCTTGAGAATCTGTAAGCCAAGCATCTTACTGACCTTGGCTCTTTGCTCTCTTATCAGTGTTGTTACAGGGATGGGACTTCTGCTGTAATCTGTGTGAATTTTCATGATAACATTAAGGAAAAACTCATATGTATGTCATATGGCTAAGTGAGTTCTGTCAAAAGGACACATTTTCTGCTCTGAATTGGGACAATGAATGGAGTTTGCTTGGTTTTTTCCATTTTCGTGAACCCCTGCAGCTTTTCCCCGCTGGTGTTGACATGATTGCAGTGTCTACTGTTATGCAGGCGAGTGGCAGATGTCCCAAAGCAGAGGATGGTGTTAACTTAAAGAGCAACAAGGAGGGGCTTCAGGAAGCTGTGGGATAAACAAAGAAAAGTCAGGTTGTTTAGGAGCACTGTATTCTACTTATCACAAATGATCAGGGTCTTCAAAGAAGCACCTTTGACATATTTTGATACGTAAATTAAAACTAAGCCTTTTTTGTTTTTTCACAGGGTATGAAGCCTGACAGTTTCTACAAAGTCAAAGTCCCAGAGCTCAAGGAGATCATTGAGGGATGCATTCGTATGAACAAAGATGAAAGGTACCAGAGATTATCATTTTTTTAAGTAATGGAATACATGACGACCAAAACTGCAGCCACCAATTATTATGTATAAAAAACCAAACATTAATAACCATTTATTCAATCTTTGATGAATGAATTGTCCTATTTCTGTGGTGTTTCTGTTTTATGCAATATGTTTCTGTTCTTCTTTTTTTTAATTTTCAGTGCAGCAATGACCAATCAGTTTTCAATGTAGACCCCATATAGTCATACAGGGTCAAAACTCTGCTGTCAAGATATATTGACTCTATTGTTATTTAGTCTTTTTCCTTTGTCTTTAAATATTTGTACATTTTTGTGACACATGTCCTGTAGCATAAAAATTGAAATATCCAAAGTTGTCCTCAAATGAAAGATGTGTATGACTTCTACACTGCTGGTTTTACAGACATTATTACTCAAGGACACTAAGCAAATATAGGTCAAATTGTACTGCCTTGTTTATTTGTCCTGTAGGTACACCATTCAGGACCTCCTGGATCATCCCTTCTTCCAGGAGAACACTGGTGTGCATGTGGAGCTGGCAGAGGAGGATGACATGGTCAAGTCTGGCCTGAAGCTTTGGTTGCGCATAGACGACACCAAGAAGCTCCACGGGAAGTACAAAGACAACAATGCCATTGAGTTTCTCTTTGAGCTCTACAAGGATGTGCCTGAGGAGGTGGCTCAGGAGATGGTGAGCCGACGGAGAAAGATGCTTTGTTTTCAATCCTGACATTTACTGCTTAACTCATCCGGTTTGCAGAGGCCATTAGGGAGGAAATTGTGTAATTAATCCCAGCTCGGCAGATAAAGGCGACTTAA
>JAQQAE010003168.1:0-20705 GCA_029823295.1 Pseudamia nigra | reverse complement strand
TCTCCCAAACGCATGTGGGAAAATGTGTTATGGTCCGATAAAACCAAGGTTGAACTTTTTGGCCATAATTCCAAAAGATGTATTTGGTGCAAAAACAACACTGCTCATCACCAAAAGAACACCATACCTACAGTGAAGCATGGTGGTGACAGCATCATGCTTTGGGGATGTTTTTCTTCAGCTGGAACTGGGGCCTTAGTCAGGGTGGAGGGAATTATGAACAGTTCCAAATACCAGTGTTGACACAAAAATTTTTCGGGCTTCTGTTAGAAAGCTGAAGATGAAGAGGAACTTCATTTTTCAGAATGACGATGACCCAAAGCACACATCCAAATCAACAAAAAATGGCTTTACCAGAATAAGATTGAGGTTTTGGAATGGCCCAGCCAGAGTCCAGACCTGAATCTGATCAAACATCTATGGGGTGATCTGAAGAGGGCTGTGCACAGGAGACGCCCTCACAATCTGTCAGATTTGGAACGGTTTTGCAAAGAAGAGTGTGTAACAGTGGGTAAGTATTGCCACATCAAGATGTGCCACGCTGATAGACTCCTACCCAAAAAGACTCAGTGCTGTAATAAAAGCCAAAGGTGCTGCAACAAAGTGTTAGTTTAAGGGTGTGCATATTTATGCAACCAGGTTCTTTTAAGTTTTTTTTTTCCCCCTTTAAAAAAGGTTTCAGTTTGTTTTTCAATTGCGTTGTACAGGTTGTAGGTTACATTAAAAGTGGAAAAAGTTGTGAAATTATTTATCTTCGTGTCAATTGTTACATCTCAAAAACCTGGCATTTAGAGTTTTTATATCCACTGTATGCTGGATGACACAACATTAAAAATAAGCATGAAATCAACAAAAAGGAGCAAAATAATCCAAATTGAAAATATACTGAAGAATTAACAAATTAACATTTTCCCATCAGACAAATGCAGACACAAGCCAAATATTAAGTGGAGGTGTAGCTTAACAACCATCAGAAATATCAGATCAAATGACATTTCAAGACTTTAAGCACCTGTACAAGCCTTGTACAAAGATCACCTGATTCAATACATCTGTCAGATAAAAGACAATTTCAGACAATTTTACCATTTGATAGAGTGTAAATATTTTATGCCAACATTCATTTGTACTTTTCTTACCTAAACTTCTCGTATGTCTGTGATATGTAGTTGTTCATCGGTGTCATATGTGCATTTTCGCCTTCAAACAGCTTATTGGCTGCCGCATGTTGGAGCATCTTCGCCACGGATCCCAGGTTACGCCGCTGGTCTACGTGAAGCTGACCGCCTGCTGACATGTCTATGATGTCGAAGCCATCAGGAGCTACAATGGCTGGGTTCATGTAGCGGTAGTACAGCAGATTACCCACAATCTGCCATAAAAGAAGAGAGTGGTCATTGTAACTAGTGTATAGTTAATTTCATTATAGTTGATTAGTGCTCAGAGCATGCAGACTGAGAACTGTGCACTGTGACATAGATCAAGATATAGACCATTTAAAAGCATGTACCTTCATCAGCTCATCCTCTGAGGCATCTGGAAACTTTTCATGGAGGCTGTTCTTCAGAACCTTTGCTATGTATCTCATGCCATAGCTACATGCAAAATAAAACCAATGGTGGGACAAAAAAAAAAACAAAAAAAAAACATGCAGTCACATTTATACAAAATAATAAATGATACAGCAATCATAACACAATAAAAAAACCCTCATTCTACCTTTTTACACTTGTTTTCATTTGCCTGGATATTACTTAATCATTACTTGCACTTACTGGAGTTCAGTCTTTGTCAGAAGAGCATAATCAAACAGTAGCACCATCTTGTGGCAATTTTTGGTTGTTGTCATTTTCAAAATGAAGAATGCAGATGTACATTGTTTTTGTCTGTGCTACACAACTAGGTTCTTAGGTGTGACCATAACATCACAAAGCGCTGGACAGCCTTTGTGAAACTACGCAATGCAGTTTCTAACCACATGACTGCTTGCTTCATAGCAGTGATTATCCAGTAATGACCAGGTCCAGCATGAGCTTAATCTTTAACCACTATTTGAACAGCCAATGTGCATGTCACAACTTATGATCATATTCTGCCCAGCCTCATGTTAAGTCATGCTGTGGTCACATTAAAGAACAACTATGGAAAGAATAGAAACATTCAAAAGGAGAAGGGGGAAACAGGAAGAGGAAAAACTAGAGTAAAAAGAATCAGAAAATATTCCACACATGACCAGTAGTAGCCTAACACACACCGCACAATCAAAAATCTGAAAATTATTAGTATTTAATGATTATTTTTATGCTTCTGTTATTTACTGAACCCCAGTATTACAGACACGCTATTCTATAGCACACTTTAAAGGGATACGCGTTTAGCTCTCAGGCCTGAAAAAACACGATGCTAACCAAGTTGTCCATGCACTGGCAATGAGAACAACCACAGAAGGCACACAAGATGAATGGACACTGACATTTCACAGATCTCCAAACTTACGGGATATTATCCAGTGAAGACACAATGGAGCTCAGCACTTTATCTGTTGCAGAGCGCAGAGCCAGACTGGAGGCCTCCAGCCTCTTACATACTTCCTCATGAGACATGGCCTGTTCAGGGGTCACCTCATAAGGCAACTTGCTAAAGAAACACAGAAGTAGTAAAAACATGCTTTTATTACATAACAAAAAGAGGAAATATACATCTGCTTAAACCTTGTCAAAATAAGCCATGTTTATCGCTACCTTGCTTCTCCAGTGGCCATCTCCAGCTGGTTCACCCAGGCTTTGTACACGTCCACAGGGTTGGTGTTGATGCACAGATTCTTGTCTTCAATGATGTCTTTTACCACAGGCGCCAACAGTCGTCTCAGTGTGTTGTGACCACGAGCACCTCTGTTGAAACTCACCACCATCTTGATGACTGTGGGGTTCCCAGTCACAATGTCCTGGATTTGATCAACCTTAGACCTGAGACATAAGATACAGTGCATGAGCACAATACAGCAAACAACAACAAAACACAGCATTCTGTGATGCATTTATTTGAATAATGTCTGCTTTAAAATGCACAAAATAAGCAGTGTATTTCTTGGTCTGCAGTTCTCACTTGATCTCCTCCTCCAGAGCGGTTTTGAAGAGTTTAAGAAGCAGGTATTCCTCTCTCTGGTTTGAGGCGTAGTTGTACAAGGTAAAAATAACTGTGTCCATAAACTTAGTTGATTTGTTTTGGGGCATTTGGAAGATAAGCTTGGCCAGATAGGATGGATTGGTCTGTTGGAAAAGAAAAGAGAGACTGAAGACATAGTTTTTCTTCTTCAAGTGCAGATATGCACCATCAGCAAAATAACTGATAATGATGAGGAACATTATTGCATCACCTGTAGCAAGTAGAAGAGATGTTGGTAGGCCTCAAGTTTCCTTCTTTTGCCTTTACTGAGGCCCTTGATACCAAGTCTGTCTCCTGTAGGCAGTTCAGCTGTATTTGCCTTCTTCATGTTCTTCATCTTTTTATTATGGGTTACGACATCCTTTACAAAAAACAAAAGTCAAATGAGGTCAAGTGAATAAGTCACCTGGACTGAACAAGGAATAATTACAGAATTGCAGGAATTTTAATGTTGCCTTTTCAATCTGTGACAAATACAACCCTCATTAAACTTATAAAATATAAACATAAAATGTGATTACAACAGTGTGAGTAATGCAAAAACTATCAACAATGCATTGTATATTATAATAGCAATAGCCAATCTTATCCACCTGCAGAGTGATCCTGTTCTTCACAAGGAGGCCAATCTTTATGTCCATCAGGTTCAGGTCTTTCTCCATCTCCTGATTAGAGCGAATCTTGGTGACCACTTCTTCTCGATGCTGTGTCACATTCAGCTCTTCCTGAACATCGAGGGGACTTTGCTCCAGCAAATGTACAAACTTGCGAACAACTGACAGAGGAGGGTCCTTTGCCCCGGCTACAAAAAGACAGAAAGACTTATTAGATACAACGCAAAGTGGTTTTGATATAATTAATATCACAACATGTTTGACTAAAAACTGAGGAACAGTGTCAAATTTTCCCGAGACAAAATTACTGATGAAATGCCATAATCTAACATAACTAAGTCTTCAGGACTGGTCTAACTACTTATAACAATTGTAGCTGAACTGTTGTGACTGCAACAATGACAGACTAGAGCTGGGTGATATAGTCAAAATTGTTTTCATGTCAGTCTATATCAAAAATGAACAAAATTACCAGTCATTACTTAAACTATAAAGGCTCATTTTTTGTCCTGAATGAAACAATATAGCAGAAACAAACAAAATAAAATGTTATAAAAAATGCAAAAAAGCATAGATGATGCAAACAACAGACACAAATTGATGTAAGAGATAAAAAAAAGAAAGGCAGCAAAAAATATGCAAAAAGACAAAAAAAAAGATGACACAAATGAAAGACTTAAAAAGGTGAAAATGGCAAAATGGCCAAAGAGATAAATACTAAATAATTATTAAAAACACATTACTTAAAAGATTTTATTATGACTAAATTCCATTTTAATTTCATTTAAATATACATAATTAGGGAAAACAAAAAATAACATTTATTGATGTAAACAATATAAAGCTTAAAAGAAGAAAAATGTTTATCATAAATCCTTGTTAGCTACAGTACGGACCATCTATGACAATAATTTATTATCAATTAATCATTTGACCCCCCCAGCTCTACTCTCATATTACAATATTAACACTCCACATGCATACTGCATATTCTAGCTCTAAGGAATGTAAAATGTCTGTGTTGACTCACTGAGGGTTCGGTAGTCATCTCTGGCTTTGTTGGCCTTTAAAAATGCCTGTATTTTCACAATTTCTTTTTCCTACAGACACAAAACAATGAGGCTTACACAACATGAAGCAAACAGCAGGTATCAGTGCTGACTGATTTAAGTGGTACTTACATGCTCTTTGAAGTACTGCTGCCTTTGATTGTATTTACGTCTGGCTTTCCACATTTTCACCAGGGACTGAATCTAAAAACCACCAGTGTTTACCATTAGAGCTTTGATATGGTTTGTTTGTCATGTCAACTACAACGCAATTCAGAGTGTTTAGACTTCCCATGGCTGTTTTAGCCAAGAATGTATTTATAGTTTGTAATGGTTGATGTTTCCCATAGACGGGAATTGCCATTGCTTTATGACCCATCTAAGAATGATAAACTAACATTGTCAGTCAACATACTCGACAATTTCTAAAACTACACTTTCAAAGTTAAATTTTATGCATTACCTTAACAACAGAAGCAACATTTTTCTGGAGCAAATTCATTCTGTCTTTGTACATCTTCCTCTGTTTATAACCTTTCCAGCAAGCCTAAAAAAGGAAAATAAAACTCAGAAGTCAGAGATCAATGAAGTAACATAACTGATCTGAAGTTAAATATCAACTACTTTTCACTGGTTATAAAAAGGCATAACACATTACCTGCAGTTTGACCACATGTGGCTGCTGTTGGCGCAAATACGCCATTCTTTCTGCGTGCTTTTTTCTGCCCAGGTAACCTCTGATTCGGGCTTGCAACAGGGTGATCATAGACTCGTTGGCCAACCATAACTGTTCCCTGTTATATTCTGATGTCACACGGCTGACAACGCCCTAAAAAGAGGTCAACATTAAAAGGTTTATTTACAAAGACTTGCTTCAACCAGACTCTATTAATATTATTTGATAAACTGAGTAGTACAACCACATCTATTAAACTATAAATAAAATAAATACCATAATTTAAATGAAGATATGAGATGTTCTACAGAAGGCTGCAATTTAAATGTCCAGAAACATGTTACGAGGATTTATTGAGATCTGTTTTGTATTCGCGTTACATTTTATTGACATTTTGTTGATTATTTTGCTAATTTTGTTGATTTCTTTTTTTTATTTTTATTTACATTTTGGTCTTTTTTGCCAATCTTGTTGATTTTTTTCTGATTATTTTGCTACATTATTTTTCTTGTTTCTTGGTCATTTATTAAATTTGTGTTTCATTTTGGTGATTTTGTTTTATTTGAATTTTGAGTTGTGTTGTGTTTTTAGTTCATTCTTTGCTTTATATGCATTTTTGTAATGTTTTTTCATTTACTAATTTCACAGAAACGGACCGATTGGTGACACGTTGGATTTAGTATTTTTTTTCTTTTTATGTGCTTATATAACTTTGTATGTGCTGAGCCAGAAAAAAATCTGTGCACTTTCCTTGAAGCAAGCCAAGTAGAATCAAATCAAAATCACAAAATGAATTTTTCTGCAAATCATCCAGCCTAAGACAAAAGAGGATAATGGCAAATACCTGAATTTCCTCGTTACTCAGGTGGCCAACATTGTGTTCAAATCCTTCTGGTTCCTCCCAGGTGCCCTGTCCCATTTCCAGGTTGTAATAGTAGTCATATCGGTCCTTAATACAATGTTTTACCCACACGCTGTCTGTGTTACCTGGAACAAAGCACAAAGTGTCCTTTTACAAACCACATGTGAGGAGGCTTTTCTCAAAATGAACATTCAGTTTAAGTCAAAATCTACAGTACCACTTGACCAGACTTTCACTGCATTACCTTCAGATTGACTGCTCTCTTGTCTCTGTGACAGTTCAGACTGGTAAGTGTCTGCACATTCAGGAAGCACTGCCTTCAGTCCTGCACCAGAAACCTGCATGGCCTGCAGTGTATTCTGGGAGTCACCATCAGCCACCATCATGTTAATATGAGCAACTATTCTAGCCACTGTTGAAGAACAGAAGGGTTACAGTGAATAAGCACATTTGTTAAAGCCTGTAAGTTAATGGAACAGTAACAAATAGTGTAAAAGAATATCTATAGGTATCACACAATTAAATTTAATGCTTTCAAAGACATCTCTGAGAATTGAAGCAAATTGTTATCCAAGTTTATGGCTGAGTTTTGGATAAACCTTCCCTTAATTACGCTTTTTGGATTAATATCACATCTCTCATACCTGCATTTTTACTGTATATTTAGCATTTTTATGAATTTTACTCTTTTGAGGTTAAAGACAAAAAAGTATAAAGACTGAACATATTTTGAACTGAACTTTTCAAAAGGACCTGCATAGTGTAAATTGTGTAAATAGAAAATAACACTTGAGGGCAAGGGAAGAGGATCTCAATATTTTCTACAATCAGAAACCTACTACAACCATGTTCCCCATCAATACCAATACATATATAAACATGGAAATTAAAACAGTGTTAGTTACATTTTACAGAGAATGAAACAAAGGTTTCTTTTTATGTATTCACTAAATTATGATGAACTTTCACGTTTACAGGTACACAAAATGTTATAGATGGTGAGTAAATCTTATAATACATATGTTTATCCAAAGTACTTTAATTTACAACAGTACAGCATGTAAAGAGTCTATTTTATTAGACCTAAAAAAAGTTTGTGTTGAGGATATATGATGAGCACCAGTAAATTCATACTTATGAGAGCCTCCTCTTCATCCTGGTTGGCTGTCTGGATGGCATCTTGAATCTGGTCCAGCCACAGCACTGCAGACTCATCACCAGAACTCTACAATCACACAGAACTGTTTCTTCTCATAACTGGTTTGAAACAGGGAAGCTAAGCTTTTTGTGCGCATGCCAAGAAGCACGTACAACACAATACTAACTTGAAATCAGATTTTAAATATTTTGAAAGGTTATTAGAATCATGTCATTTAATATCAAAATGTCAGATATTCGTATTTCGCATCCATCAAGTTAGCATTGTGATATTAGTTTTTGTTCCACAATAATATCATCTCTCATCATCAACATAAGCTGGTGCCATTAGAGAAACAATGAACAAAAGGAAGTACCGTTTCCTCTGTATGCAGAGGTAAAAGCTGAGGAAAGAAACGTGTTTGACAAAGTATTAATAGTAATTATACAACATGAAAACAGTGTAGCAGCATTCTCATTCAATCAACAGTACATAACAGCAAACCAGGCACAGAAAATATTTATGCAGCCTGGTTTTTGTGTATGTTTTCAGGGTAATTTTAGGCAACTGTGGGGAATGGAGTGCATCCTCAACAGCAAGAAAACAGGAAGGAAGGGACCATAAAAGCACACTGACTAAAAGGGTTTCCATTAAAGGATTACACCACTAGTTTAAATATCCATCCATCATCTTCAACTGATCCTGGCTTGTATCTAAAAAAAATAAATAAATGATGATAATAATAATAATAATAATAATAATAATAATAATAATAATAATAACAGTGGAGTAAATTGTTTGTCTGCTCATTATAAATGAGTGTGATACAGTTTCTCATACATCCTATGAATCAGGACACAAACTCAGGGTCAAACCAATAAAAATACCGTCTGGAAACAGTGTCCATGTCCCATAATGCACCCATGATTAACCAATGTCTAATAATAATAATAATAATAATAATAATAATAATAATAATAATGTTAGAACAAAGGAGGTATATTTAAAAGCAAAACAAAACCTCAAGAGTAAAATATAGAGCGATGCATTTTACAAAAATGGTGATACTATTGCATCCATAGGTCATCTGTCACGTATAACTGAAGCCAGTCAAAAAATAACCTCAGAATATGTCACACCTCAACTGAAATGAATCAAATAAAAATATTACAATTATCAATTCACAATTTGTTTATAACTGTGGTTAAGCCATTCAGCTGTGTCCTCCCACCCCAACCAGTCAGTGGGCAGTGACTGACGCACACAGATGGGAATTCAGTTTTTCAAACCGGGGCAGGAAACGTGCTCACTACAGCATATGAACATAAAAGCTTCCCACATACATTGGCAGGAAGCCCAGCTACTGTTATCGCTTCCAGTACAGCAGAGGCAAAACAGTAAATTTCACCAGTGGAAGATGCCCTCATTTACCAAAAAGAAGCAACAATGAGCGGGCTGAAGAGAAGCAACATTTAAAATCCCGTACTGGTGTCTGAACGGGGACATGGCTGACGTTGTGGCTGGACTGCTCATCTGTCTGATGGCCGTACAAACCGATCAACATGATGGTAAGTTAAATAATTACTTAAAAGACTTTGCCAAAAGATAACTTTATTACTGATTGCAGACTCTTTAAAAGATCCATACAATTATATATTTAAATTGAACTATTGTGGCAGCGAACTTAAGGTTTAGGGTTTACTTCAAATGTCAACTCAAATTTAGAAGCTGTATGAGAAAAATGCCTAGTGTCTCACTGGTATACGCTATTAATTATAGCTTTTAACCTGGGACCTTCTCACATATTACAGGAAATAAAATGAAGATAGAAAACAGCAATTCAAGTGGAGCGATTCCAAAAACCTTCAAGGCAAACACAAAAAGAGTTGATGAAAACAGAAACTGGACCCTGTTCAATCTCAGCACCAATCCTTCACTGCATGTGAACCCAGAGGATCCTGCAACAGCTTTCACCACAAGTGTCTTCAGCACCTGGGTCATACCGTCCTCATATATTGTGGCCATGCTGGTAGGCATCCCCTCCAATGCCTACATTCTGGCTTTTCTAAGAGTCAAGATCAAGGCCAAGACTTTGACGGCAGTAGTTCTTTATCTGAACCTGGCCTTGTCTGACCTGTTGCTTCTGCTTTCCCTGGCGCTGCGTGTTCACTATCACTTCAATGGAAACAACTGGATATTTGGAGAAATCTCCTGCCGGCTTATCACTGCTTTGTTTTATGGCAATATTTACTGTTCCTCTCAGACAATCGCATGCATCAGTCTGAAGCGCTATCTAGCGGTGGTCAAGCCATTCTTGTACAGACAGCTGCCTAAGGCTTCCCTCTCAGCATGGACATGCATTATTGTGTGGTTTCTGCTTGGAGCTGCTATTGTCCCTGAACTCATGGTTCGACAGAGCTACCCTGTTCCCCACCTAGGAATCACCACTTGCCATGATATACTTCCACTAGATGAGAAATCCCATTCCCCTCTGGTGCCATACAGGCTGGTGTTGGTGTTTCTGGGATTCCTTGCTCCGTTCCTTGTTTGCATCTATGCCCATGTGGCAGTTGTGTATCACCTAGGCCAGTCTGATTGTGACTGGAGACCATTTATCAGGGTCAGCACTCTGGTTTTCATCATCTTTGTGATATGTTTCTCACCCAGCGGCATCCTGCATATGACTCACTACATTCGTCTGCTTTCAGGCGGAGACGACAGACTGTACGGATACTACAGAGTGACAGTGTGTCTCTGTTGCTTCCACAGTTGTCTGGATCCCTTCCTGTGTATTCTTATATCCAGGACAGCTGCTTCGGAACTACAATTCATTTCCCTTCGTGGGATATATCAGAGACCCGCCTTAATGACGTGAGATCACTTGTTTACATACCAAATAAGTATCTCAGTGCTGGACTATGGTTGGGACACAGCAGGCAAACACAGGCCCAGAAAAGCAGATGTGAAAGTTGAACATGGACACATTTACCAGGGCCCTGAATAAAGCTAACAGTAACAGTAAGGTGGTTTTCACATCACTGTACAGCATCAAAAAATATCACATTTGGACAGATAGGCAAACTTTACAAGCATGCAATGTTAAGCTAAAATGTAAGTACTGTAATATATTTTCTGTTATCAGGACCATGGGACTGTGAATAATTTTAGTTCTAGATTATAATTTAAACCATTACTTTTTTTATAATGTAGAAAAAACACAATATGCAAATGAGATCAAACAGAATAAATCTACAACACTGGTTTATTCAGCCAGAGTATTTATATGTCTAGGAACAGTTTTGGACCATGCTCAAAATGATCAAGTGTCACTCTACCTGACAGAGGTGTAACTTGGTGTATTGAAGGACATCGTGGTAGTGTTTAGCAGTGTGTGGCTTCACCCCTGTCAACTTGGCTGCTGGGAGCATCAGTGCAGCAAGTGTCTGTTGATAATCACCTGAGTTGAGGGCCTCATTAACCTCAGCTATAGCGATAATACCTAGAGATAGATGGCAAATGCAATCAATAAATGGAAATTAACATATTAGGGTAACAATATCAGCTATATTAGATTGAAGACAAACTACATGTGTAACTCAGAAATCTCAAAAGGACTACTTACGTTCATGCTCTTCATGGACCTGGATATTGACTGTGTCAATGCACTTCTGAACATCATTCCAGGTAAGAAACTCTTGGCCTTTGGCAAGAGCCTCAGCTCGCTCTCTGATAAGTGTGTCTGCATACCTGAAGAGGTGAAGTAAAAACACAAATCTATTAATAATCAAAGAAGAGCATATCTGAAGGGAAAGCTCACCTTTATTTTAAATCTCATTGCTTTGTAGATTCTCATTATCTACAAATGGTCAATGCAAAATTACAGCAAAAAACAGTCATGAGAATAGTAGTGATAACAGAGTGGGAGTCAACAAATATGGCTACTTTTGGGGCAATTGTAACTAAGAATAAAGGAGGTAGAGAACATGTAAATAGAACCAATCTAATACTACTTTAATACACTGAATTTGCAGTGAAAATTAAAACCCAACCATTAAAATTTTGACTAAATACAAAAATTTTGCCAAAATGTGTTCAAGCATGTACAAATAAAAGACAATTTTCTGCCCAGTAATCAACCAACCAGTGAATCCCTGGACTGATTAAAAAAACTAAGGTTATAAACTGAAACCTCTAGTAGGCGATGGAACATGCACGTGCCATCATGCCGCCCACTGATTGACATTTATTGAGTTGTCCACTGAGCAGCCATACCTGTTGAGGTTGTCCTGGTCTATGTTGGTAAAACCCAACGGTGAATCTGTAAATTGTTCAATCACAGCCTGAGGGTCTTTGGTGTCCAGCACCTCATTCAGTACAGCTACAGCTGATAGCATTTCCACAGCTACACTCAGCTCCTCATGGCTCAGACCAGACTAAAACAAAATGGACACAATTAGAAGCATTATGTGACATTTTACTATAGTAAATGCAATTAAGTCTGTATATGTAACCTGTAACAATATGTACTGTAAGATGATGTTATAAAGTTTATGTCCATGTCTCACCTGTCCTCCGCTCTGCAACTGCAAACTGAAAAGCTCAGCCTGGTAGAGGTTGGCAGCGGTTTGGTAGACAATTGGCAGTTGTGCTCCAGGGTTCATCAGTTTCTCCGCTGTGTTTGATGCATTGCCAAGTCGAATGGCTGTATTAACCGCTGCAACTGCTTCCAGTTCTGGTCAGAAAATATATCACAGAAAACCATGTTTTCCAGATAACTAAGATTTAATTTCCAAAAGACAGAATGTAACAAAAAGATTCTTACTTCGTTTTTCCGCCTCTGCAAAGTCGTTACAAGAGCTGACGACTCTTTGAATTTCTTCTTTATCCATTGTTACAGTCTTCCCTGCATCCTGAAGCCACAAAGAGAAACTCTCAACTCAAATGATAATTCATTGCAGGATCACAGAGCACTGGCTGTTAGGCGTTTGTGTTTTCTGTACTGTGTTACTTTATTGCACCACTTGTTTTTTTTCAATGAGTTGACAATTTTTATTGCAGTTTTCTATGCCTTAGGCACAGTGAAACAGTGTGAGAGCTGTGGACTTAATGTCTATACTAGATCTATCCAGCTACAGTAGTGCTGTACTGTACAGCTGAAAATTATTTTAGGAAGTGTCAACAGTTCAAATCTGATATACGACACATTTTAAAGAGTAATACAAACTGTCAACCACAAAATCAGATCTGGACAATAACTCTGAATTAGGTTCTTGGGTTTGCAGTCTGAACTTAGTCTTAGTCACAGATTTTCATACTCTAAAAACTTATTTCTCAACTTAGTCCTCAATAAACATAGTCTGACTCTGTATACCTTGGACTTATGTTGACAGTGTGTGGTGAAATGTTCCAGGTACCAGGACTTGTTTGCCGCCTGAACACCCAGCAAAGCCAGAGCTTTAAGCTTCAGTGCAGCCAACAGAGCATCATCGTCCTGGGATGTCACTGCTTGATTCACCTGCGTTATTGCTGCCTGGACTGGAAAAGAGCACAATCAAGACAAACATCACATAGGTGTCACATATTACACAGATAGTCTTCTATGCCCTTACATTAAACAGTGCATATATGGATTTAAGGAAGAGCCCTTACTGTTGACAATGTCTATGCAGCCTTGAATCTCCTGTCGAGTTAGCAGCTCCTCATAAACATCTCTTTCTTCAGTAGTAATCGAGGAGCGCTAAGGAGACAATAAATACAAATGTTTTGTTTTTAAATGTCAGGTTTTATGCGGCTGCATCAATATTTTTTCAGTGCTAACAAAGTATACCTTTTCACAGATTTCAGTTTACCAGGCAGAACTGAACAGGAAATGTTTGTATAGTATTTGGAAAGAGAATGGGAGTAAAGATGCCAGATAATGCACAGGGTTTGTGTCTGGTGGAGTTTAGCTGACTCTGCAGCCACTGGAATGTGCTGGCAAAGGCCTGGGGAGTAGGTCAGTGCAGAAAACCCCTTTGAGAGCTGTAGCTATAAGTGACTTAACAGTCAAAACAGAAACATGTCTCCAACAGAAACATCTTCTACATTTTCCAAGTGGTCTAATGTTTTTGACCAAACCAAACAATTCTGATATTTAAAATCACATTAATTCAGTGACATCACTTTCACTCAATAAGAACAAAACAAAAACTCCACTGAGTTTCACCCATTCTTTTGGGAATGATGCCTGATGAAGTATTAATGATAGTTACATTTAAATCATATGTTAAAAGTATATAAATGAAATTGATGTTCGATAGATAGAAGTTTAAAAAAAAAAAAAAAAGTATTCTGAATAAAGACTGAGAATATGATTGAATGAGATAAAGTGCATAAAAGGGGAAGTAAATAGAGTTTATTTTGGTGTTCACATAGAAACACAGTTGCAAAATCCATTGTGTAGATAGTAAATACAAAAAGGACCAATGTGTGCTCCATGAAAAAAAAAAATGAAACAAAAATGCAAAGTAGGATTTAAGGCTTTGTGGGAACGAACTGTCTCTACTGCTGTGACTGTTGAAGTTTGTTCTCAATACTCAGTTTGAAAAAGGGAAATTACTGTAATAATAAATTATTTCATATTTAAGAAAGGCCAGTGATAAATCAAACATTAACACAGGTAAAGAAAGATACTAAAACTCCAGTGTCCGTAACATCTCACCTGCCATGTGGCCTTTTCCTTCTTAATAACCTTGGCATGGATCAGTTTGTCCTGGTAGTCCCGGGCCAGAGCTTCCTGGATGTTCCTCAGAATTGCATTGGGATTATTCAGGGTTCTCAACGTCACAGAGGCCTGACCTCTGTCGACTGCCTCATTGATGGCAATCACAGCAGCATGCACTAGGGACCATGTACAACAGTTCAGTGTTTGCAAGAGAAGAAATGACAAATTAGGTAATTGTCTTAAGTATTGTTTTAACAGTTGGTGAGGACTTACAGGCAGCTTCATCCAGTGAAAGCTCATTGGCCAGAATGCCTCCAATCTTACTGAAAGCAGGCATCTGGATGCCATACTTCTCCAGCTCACTCCTCATGTTACTGATCTCTTCCTCTGGAAAACAAACATTTTGTTTTATTTTATATTTAAAAAGCTGCAAGATAATTGGTTGATTTCAAATAGACCCAAGCTCATCGTGTTGAAACTTTAGATTGAAAATCCACAAGGATAAAAACTATCAGATTATTTATAGATAATTTTCCATCATTAAAAGACTGTCGTTATAAAAGACTCTCAAACTTAGATTAGGCAACTAGATGTGATCAGAAAAAGCCAAAGTAAACAATTATTTTTTGTTTAATAAGATATTTTAATCACTTTACTGTTGCTAGTGTTGTTTAAAATTGGTGCATTTATTATTAAAATGCATGGGGCACTGTCTTTTGTTTAAAAACACTGATTTAAAGAGAAGGCATTTCTGGTGTTACCTGTGAAATCCACTTTTCCCAGCAGGTCCTGAATTTGTGGTGCAATGCCAAGTTTGTACAAATATAAACTGAAACAAACCAAGGGGAAAAAGTCAGTACAAGAAGCTTGTAATATAACAGTGAAAGAAGAAAGAAGAGAAATGTAAAATCCTAACTCAACCCTGGTTGTGGCAGTTCCACTATATGCCACACTTTAACCACAGGGAGGCAGCGTTTCCTCAGTTTAAAACAAGCACATGGACCAAGCCAATGGACTCATTCCACCACTGAGCATTAAATTTAACACACAGGTAGGTGGAAACTTCATAAAACTTTAATCTTCCCACCGGTACCTGATAAGTGCCATGAATTATAAATGTTTAAGGCAAGTTGAGCATGATCACAGTTCTGAATAGAGTGTTTGTAGCTGGTTGCTCTGCCCTTTGGTCAAAGCATGTGTGTAAATATGAAATGCACCTTGTCCTTGGGACACAGTAGATTCAGACAACCATCTACCCTCTGCTCATACCAAGGGTAATGTTTTAACATGTGGGCAGCTGATTCAGCTTGAGATACAGGCACGTAAACAGCTGATGAAGCTAATGAAGATGGTCAATTAAAGCAACACGAGTTAAACACAGTCAGATGACTAGCTTGCGGCCACTGTTTGCATATGACTGTGGATTGCCCTTGTTATTCTTTTATTTTTTGCCTTCCTCTTGCTGTTAGACAGCAAATGAAGCCCTACACTTATAACACAATTGACCTGTAAGCTACATTCTTGTCCTATTAACAGTGTCCCTTTTCACTTTTCCACCAAGCAGACTGTGTGGGAGCATCCACTGCTTTGCATCTGTCTTTGTATCCAGGGAAGTATTCGCTTAGTCCTGGTGGGGGCTAAACTACACTTGAAGGAAGGAAGAGCACGTGTGTGCATATGGAGGGAAGGAAACCAATTCTCTCAGGACCTGACCAAAACAGTGCAACAAAGAAAACAACCCAAGCAGCTCACATAACCACTCCCTAAATCCGGCTGGACGGGTCATACAGATAAAAATGACCCTTCACTTCATTCAAAGTCATATGAGAACCTAAACCAAAGGCGTGAGGCAGTGATGTAATAAGTCAATGACCTGACAAAGAAGTTTTCTTTAAAATATTACAACACATTACCACACTCAAAATGGTGATTATTAAATAGAGAATAAAGCATCACAGTTCACTTGTAAGAAAGCAAAGTTAGTATGTTGAATAAATCTGATTAGTAACTAAACTAGATACAGGTCAATTTACTCGAAGCATTCAAGGAACTGAGTCTAAAAAGTGACTGAAACAAGAAACTGGCAGCAGCAGGTTCTTTGTTAAGCAGCATGACCGAAGGTGTTTGAGCAAACAAGTCAGAGACTTGTTGCTGCCACGTAGCAAATAAATGCAAGGTGCTGTTTAACACAGTCTTGACCCATTTCACAGAAGTCATAAAAACTCTTGAGAACAAGCATTCTGCCTGCCTTACGCAAGTAGAAATAACATTTTTTACTTCCTGTTTCATACTACAGAAGGACTATTTTTGAATAAGCACAAAAACATTCAGTAGTAAAGTGATGGGCACATAAGCACTTTCATACAGGCTTTCCTTACACACTACTGTTGTGAATGACAATCTAAACACCACATGTCAAACTCAAACCCAAGGGTTCAACTTTGTCTGCTGTAACCATCAAGTGAGAGGAAATGAATCTAAATTAGAAAATGAGTAACCTGTCAGTGACAAAAGAATGAACTGAAAGCTGCTGCTCACGAGTCAACTTTAACAGACAAATGTGAGGTTTATTGAATCTCGTGTAACCAAAACAATCATACTTTCAGTCTACCTCAGAAAGCAGCACTTGGCTTTCAGGTCATCTGTAAGAATAGCTGGTTAGTTTACTCAAATTACGTTTAAAAAAGTGAAATCACACTTGATAGGTGTGGCACCTCCAGCAAAAAGCAACTTGGTTCCCTGCCCCTGTCTGTGTCCTTGGAGCATTACAGAGTAATGAGTGAACAATTCTGCTGTCAAAAGTATGTCATGCATAAAGGCACCAAAATGAAGAATCACTATATTTCTGAGCCATTTTCTTCTTACCTCAGTGCGTGTATGCAGTATACCACCTTGGGCATGTTTTTGCGATCATACACGTCTGTTGTTTCGGGATAGAATATCTGAAAGTAGAAACCACATTAGGTATCAGTCACTAGCCTTTTATCAATGTCCTGGCACTTTTTATTCTGCTGCAGTTGAACAGGAGCACATTATTCACCCCCGTTACTTCACATAACCTGTTTATGAGCGCAATAAATTAAATGGTAGTAAAGGACTACTGAAAAGTGCATTTTATTAAATCATTATTGTTATTATTTCACTTTTTGGGAGCATTTTGTGCCTTTATTTGCTGACCAGGAGTAGATAGGAGACATATCTTGACAAATATAAAACACCAGCAAAAAAAAAAAAAAAAGTCATTTCCGCAACACTTTGATTGCAGTATCTAATTTTATAATCAGTGGTGGGCCATCAGGGCCTGCAAAGCCTTCTCTGCTGGCCTAAAAATATCTGAATTACACACTAATGTCAGTTATATTTCATCCATGAATACTTAAACAATTCCAAATGGTCTGTCCATTTCTTTTCATAGCTTTCCCCCTGGTTGTGATGCTTCCACACATGTATTTTCATATTAAAGCCTTTAACCAATCACATTTCAGCCTTCACTTGTTGCCAGGCACGGTCACAGTCAAAGAAGTCTACCTGGGGGTCTGCAGAAACTGTTCTGCAGTTATTGAGGGGTGGATTGAGTCAGATGGAAGCACTACTGGAGGCGTGAATGTGAAATGCACAGCCCGCCAGTAGTACCAATTAAGCAAAGAACACCACATTTCTAATTACATTAATGAAAGCATAGTTGCATTAGACAGTTTAATATTTGGCATGCTGCTACAGTGGAAATTAAAAATAAAAAATAAAAACAAATTGTACACACCCCTGTGTTTATGTGATGTTAAAAAGTAGACCACAAAGTTGATGCTTTTCCAAAAGGTACATTTCACAACAATTCAGGGAGGTTCATACAGATTGAAATGATACATTGTATTCTCATTTTTAACATCGCACAAATCTGCCATTCTAACAGGGGTGTGTACACTTTTTATATCCACTGTACGTCCACACAGGGCTTCAGTGTTCTTGGTAGGTTTTAAGTTGTCCCATTTAACTGAATACAAATACAACATACACACATTAGCTACTGTACACGTTTATCTTTACGTTAAACATGTGTCGGTCTAGTTTAAGAAAAGGTGAAGAAGGTGATCTGATGTAGTTGATGCTGGGCCATTGTTTCTGTTTATCACACAGCCCAATAATCTCTTTATATCATGGTTTGTTTAAAAATGGGTATGATGCAAATGGAAAAAGCTCCGGGTGAAGTTCACTTACAGGCGTGACTATTGATCAAAAGGCTATTCATAAAACCTAATTACATTCTTGTAAAAAGCTATCCCAAAGGGCAGTGCAGACATGAGCGGGTATTAATTTTGCTTAATTTTATTTCCAGGATACGCCTCAGTGAATCTTTTGTGTGATCTCATAAAAAATGTAATGAGGTTAATACTGGTGTGTTAGAGCTGCCACCCATTCATTACAATTTTATCAGTGTTAATTTTTTTACAGCAGCATCGATACTGTCTGCTTGTGTCACGAAAAATGCAAACAACTACTATATTTCAGAAGGTAGAAAAGACTTTCCATTTGATGTATTTGAACATAAACATCACCATCTGTTGTTGGAAGTGCTACATTGCTTCAACAAGTGATACTTGTAATTTTGCCATCAGAGTAAAGTTTTTTCCCCGTAGACTTTTCTAATAAAACACAGATTTGTATTTTGATGTGATATGACTCTTTATCCAAATGATAGCAATTCATTTTAAGTCTGATGTGAGCTGGATTATGTCCTTAGTGGTGGTTGAATTACTTGCCGTTTTATTGTGGATTCCACTAGACAAAGTCTCCAATCCTCAGGGAACATTACAGCATAGATTACCATCGTGAAATCAATCAATATCATAACATCACATGCTGTTGTCTTGAGGAGATGCTTTTTCAACTGACTTTAGTTACATTCCCTCATGTTGAAAATAGTTCAGAAAGTCCATGGCCCCTCATTAAGGCTTTAATGCATAAGGTAGTTATTGTGACAAAAAGCTGCCTTTTCTTAAGGTGTGACGACTGTGAAAGCAGACTATGTGACCTGTATGCATGTTTGTCAAGGAGCATGTGTCTGCGAGACTCTTACCTTAGGGAGACCCACTGACTCCATGCCTCTGAGCCACTGCACTGTGTTATCAGTGTGTCTGAAGTGTAGACCTTTACTCTGAAAATTAAAACAGAACCATAGACATGAAACATATCCATTTGATAATAAAATGTTTTGCAACTCTACAATTAAAGCAGAAATATTACAGCTGACACAAATATTACTGCCTTGAGTTTTTTCTTTTTACAAACAATTGAACCAGTCTGATATCCAAAGACTGAATATTTTCTGCATTTAAATGAACATGCCATGAGGTTTGTAAAGTAATCTGTTAAATTTTGTAGTTTATTTTAGCAGCAAAACAGCTGCATGTTACCAAGAGGCCCCGACACCCGCCTGCCACGTTTCTCCTTTTCCTGTGTAAAACTGTCAGGAAGTGACTGAAACATATGGAACCACACTTCCTGCCTCGTATGATGCAAGCTGTTAAGGAGCACTAATGTATTCAAACTATGTCCTTACCTCAGTTCTACAGGAGAATCTGCAAAAAGGTTATGACAGGCCAAGTGTAATGAAAGGTAAACAAAACAGCACAGACATACCTTATAACGGGCCTGATCTCTGTCATATATTCTTTTCTCCGACACAATTTTGGGAGCAAAAAAGGTGGCGAGTTTGCCAAGATAGACACCGTTCCTCAGTCCCTCCTCCAGTTCTGTGGTCGGGGGCAAGTCCTCCTCTAGACAGGCCTCCATCCATCTGAAAGAACACCAAAATTAATGTCAGAGCATGTTTTTCCTCACATCATCTACAAATAAACAGCAGAAAATCAACTTGGAATAATGGAGAGCTCTGTCCTTTCCAGGCATTTGGATCTGTATCTAGAAGATTGGTAGGCACTAAAATTTCTTTGAGTTGCAAACATTTTTGATACAGTATCTTGGTTTAAAATATTATAAACCCCCGGGTTATTGACTATGCTGACTCCAAAATTTGTGACCTTCAAGGAAAAGGGTCAAGGTCACATTCAATTTCAAGGTCGTGCATCCATCCGTCCAAACATTCGCTACTGCATTTACAAAGTCCCTGAACCCAAACTAACAAAACTTGGCATGTAGGTAGTCTGCGTAGGGGGACAGGTTACTATAGCAACAGTTACCCAATTTACACATTAATTAGGTCAGAGCAGTCATAAGAAAAACCTATTTTGTCCTGTAGTACCAAAATTACAATAGCTAAAGGCACAAAATTTTATTGTCACCCCAGGGTACCCCTCACTCATCAAATGACCTTGAATGCCCATAGGGTCTAAAAATCATTCTATTTTATGCATGTTGTGTATGTAGCTACGTAGTGAGGTTGAAAACATCATATACGTGTGCATTATGATCCATCCATCCATCCATCCATCTTCTACCGCTTATCCGTGGGGTCGGGTCGCGGGGGCAGCAGCTTGAGCAGGG
>JAQQAE010003167.1:0-20708 GCA_029823295.1 Pseudamia nigra | reverse complement strand
GCTGTGAGCTAAGCTAAAGGGTCGAAGCCGATGCTAGAAGTCAAGCTAAAGCTAAGCTAGAGGTGGCCAACCTGATAGACTGATAAAAAACCGGACATTTGAACTGAACTAATTTGAATTGTTAAAGTGCAATTCTGTTCCTATAAATCTTTTAAATTTCCATTATCCATTATATTTTGCATTCAAATAGAAAAAACATAAATATGTTATTTTATTATGGGATTTGGGAGTCATTGGTACAGCCAGCGATGTTGGGAAAGTAGTAACAACCGATTGTTGTGGCAGACCGCTGTCAATGACTGGACAGGCAACTTACCAGTCAACATGGCTAACAACGTTAATTTAACCCCTCTCATATAGAATTCGGTCTTATCCTCAGTATGGTGAAATGCCAGTGTCTGGGTCAACCTGATGGTCATATCAGTTAACTCTATCAGAATTAGCTCTCGGTTAGCAATGCTTAACACTGCATCTTATATAGATGACATTTGTTCCAAATAGATGAGATGAGAGAAGAAGTCCTCCAGACCTTTGCTTAACCCTCCTGTTGTCCTCATTTTCTGCATACACCCTGTGTCCTCCCTGTGGCGGGTCATTTTGACCCGAGGACAACTGGAGGGTAATCATGCAAGTCTATATTTCTTTCTGGTATCTGCCTTGCCTGATGCCTGTGATAAGTCTATGTCTGTAAATGTACGTCACTTTTAGATTGCTTGAAAACTTGACGTAACTTTGAATGATTTAAGCATTAATGCGATCATCCTGTCAGTGGCCAGATCAATACCTCCTGTACATAGAATAATAAACCAACTTCAAAGGGCAACTGGAGATCTGAGTCGAGGGGGTTTGTGTGTCCAAATCATCTCACATTCACAAGTGTTTTGCTAATTGGAGGTTCCACCCAGTACACAATATTGGGTTTGTCACTTGTCAAATAAAATTATTTTGACCTACAAAAGGAAAATATAGGAATATCAATGTCAATTACAGTGGTACCTCGGACAAAGGGCTCTTCTGACAACGAGAAATTTGAATACCGAGGAAAAAAAAAGCAAAAAAATTACCTCTGACAACGAGGTTTTAACCAGATAGCAAGTAATCGCTTCTGGGTCTCGGCGAAGCTAGCAGCTGTTAGCCAAGCTAACACAGGCTAACGGCTAACAGCCGTTAGCTCTGTACCTCCAGAGCGCTGTAAAAGACTCATTGCCAGTTATCACAAATACTTGATTGCTGTTGTTCTTGCTTAAAGTGGACCAACCAGTTATTAGGTTTAGGGGACAAGTACATTTTCACACAGGGCCATGTAGGTTTGATTTTTTTCCCTCTTAAAAATAAAACCTTCATTAAAAATCGCATTTTGTGTTTACTTGTGTTTTCTTAAATATATATATTATTTAATTTGTATGATGATCTGAAACATTTAAGTGTTACAAATATACAAAAACGTAAGAAATCGGGAAGGGGGCAAACATTTTTTTCACAGCACCGTATGCAACTTAATATTAAAGTTGTGTTTTTTTGATTACTTTTGGTCTGACCTTCATAGTTTTGCTTTTTTTCCCCAGAGTTCTTTCACCCGAACGCCATCATCTCAGGTGCAACGTCATTTCCAACTCTGACTTCAAAGGAGAATGGGATGCAGCATGTTTACAGAGAAGAGCAACATCGATGTAGCACCAAAATTAGGAAGACCAAGGTGACATATTCTACAATTTGGCATGAAGTATATTCAAGTAACATCACAAACAACAAACTGATTTAAAAGAAAATCACATTGCCGAAAATCATATATTAAGCATATTGGTACCTCAGTATAATTAAGTGATTTAATTCAGTTACATGTCACTGCCACTGATTGCAGCCTTGTAGCTTTATTTAAAAGAAGGGAAAGAAAATAACAGAAAAATCACTTGTCATCTTTAACCAAAATACAGAGAACACATAGTCAAATTTTATTCTAGACACAAAACCCTCCAGCTCCAGGTTAAAAAATGAATGGCTTGTGTAAAAAGCTGTCATCGCGTTCCTTCATGCTTTAATGCCGTCTGTGTCTTCAAAGGCTGCAGTTGCTCTGGTGGAATCGAGCCATAAATGGAGACAACATTTACTGTGTCGCTTTGGTGTATATCACAGATATCATGCTATCATCTGCATGGACAATGTTTCTGACAACTGCTATAAACTGAGTTCAAAGGAAACGAGGGGTGACAACAGTTTGCACGCTACCCACAGATGTTTATCGCAACACTACTACCGTGTCATTGTGCCTCATTTTGTAGATTTTTGTTTCTTTTTTTATTTGTTTTTCTCAAGTGTTTGACATTATTTTGTTAATTTTCTTGAGTCACTGTTTTTCACTGTTTGTCATCTTTTTCATTTAAATATTAAAAACATAAAAACACTATGTTACATTCATTTTTGCATTCTATCAAATTTCTATTTTGGTCTGCACTTTGGGAAACACTGTTCTAAAATGCTCCAGGTCCACTAGAAACAGATATTTCACTCAAAATTAATTTAATATTTTTGATGGAAAAGCAACTATATTTTCACAGCCTGTGGATATAGTTCAATTCTTGAGCAAAATGATGACAATCATCTTTAGAAATCATGTTTAAGCCATTATTATTTGTTTAAATACTTAACATGTGAAAGCTGACATAAAGTTTTTCAAAAGTTGGAAACTAAGTCAGAAGAAAGATGGAAATTTACACAACTAGTAAAGAGTAAATCTTTGAAGTTGTTCCATTCTCAGTTTGTTCTCCTGCTAAATGTGTGTTCGGCTTACTTTTGGTAGAAAACACATTAAATCATATGTTTTATGTGTTAAGTGAGGCTCACTGGGTGTTAGGCTCATCGAAATGTTTCCATGTTACCTGGAGAATTAAAAAGGGAAAATGTCTAATAATCATTACATGCAGGCAGGGTCTTTTTAAATGTTTGTATGCTCTGAAGTTAAGAGCCACATCAGAGCTTTGCTTTGTTCGGCTTATTACACATCAGAGGCTGTTTAAATCTGAGGGGAAAAGAGTACAGTGTTCATGAAAGAGGAAGGAATTTCTACATATTGTTTCAAAGTGTCGCTGGACTTCTTAATGTGTTAGCTACAATTTCATTTAGTCACGGATGTCTAAATAAAATGATAACTTTATTAGTTAAATAGATGAAATAAAACTAGCAGATTGATTAATTTGATCAAATACAATACTGTATATGCTGTGATTTTTCACAAGCTACATACTATTGAGCAGGCTAGTGTTTGTTCATATTAGCTAGTGGCGTCATCTTACCTTATCCATTCAAACAGAGAATGAGCCAATCTTAAACGAAGTTAATTTAAAAACCATTGGGATCTTTTGACAAAAAAAGGGTACAACTCCACAAGCCAAGAATTCATTTGTTAAAAAAAAAATAATCTAGGCTTAGCTAACCTTGCCATTCCTTACAACACAAGACATGTGTGCATGCTATTTATTTAATATTTAACTTAATCCTTTTATGTCACACAGCATATTACTAGTAAAACAAATGATAATATTACTGTATTTAAAACGATAACAGAGAGGCATTATTTTTACACTATCTATATAGAATGTTTGTCCTCAGATGAACTTCCTTTTCTTGCGTAGGTCTGAGTGTTTTCTTGCAGTAAAGGGACGGAAACGACCCTTGTTGAATGTTTGTTTTGATGCGAGGGTGAGCTATGTTTGCTGTAATCCTTCCTGCCAGTGTGACTGACAGCCACAGGTTGAGCAGATCTACCTTCAGCTTCAGAATATATACAGTACCATCCTGACCTCACCGGCCTGTAACGGCACTGAGGTCATCAGAAACACAGGAGGCCTTGTCTAAGTGTGATTCTGAATAATAAAGGAAAATGGGCAGCTTCTTGTTTTCCCGTATTTTTTGTTTCATTTCCCAACTTTGCTTCAAATAAAATGTGCTTAGAATCCACAGGCCCTTTGAGATTTGAGCTGAATAATTTCAAAAGCGAGAGTTTTGATAAACCTTAGTGTCATAGCCACATTACAGGCTTAACAAGTAGGCTAAGCCTGAATTGGATTGGGTGGTACAGGCTCAAATATATACAATTAGCCCTTTCACATATGGTCTCCACTACACTGGACAGGAACAAGGTGACATTAAAAACAATAATTCAAAAATTAAGGCAAAAGTAAAACAAAACACAATATGACAGTGAGTATTTTGACTCCAAATGAACAAAATAATCAGGAAAATGAAGCAACATGAGAAGCAAATGGTTCAAAATAAATCTAGTGAACAAAATCAGCAAAAGAACAAAAAACACCATAAAAATGAACCAAATTGGAGGCAAAGAGAAGAAAAATAACAAAAATAATACCAAAGTGAAAAAAATGAGCATAACGATCAAGAAGTTGCAAAGAAAGGAACAAAAAAGAAGAAAAAATTACAACATGAACCAAATTAGATGCAAAACAAAGGAAAATGAACATGAACAAAAACAACAAATACTAAACTTTCAAATTGTGTGGCTGAGTAATATCTAACTAAATAGTAACTAAAGCATAATTATGATAGTATTTTATTGCCCTGCCCTGATGGACATAATTTAACCTTTTTCAACCATGACCTTGTTTAAAATATGTGACATTATTTAAAATTTTGTTTGGAAAGCATCATAAAGCAAAAAAATGTCAAAACCCCTTGTTTTTTTAAAAAATAATTCATGGATGAAAGGGGTAATATCTGCTGTCCAAAAACAATCACTTGCAAATGTTATGAAGCATAATCAAATTTCACTCATTGACTTTCTATCAATGCTGGTTGATTCATTCGTGCACCTTCTGCTTTGTGCTGGGGGATGGTCCGTTTTGATGTTTACTCAATATCTAAGTGAAAAACATCTTCAGTTGCCTACATCCATGACAGCAGCCTTCATGCTGATTTCTATGTAGAAGACTATGATCAGTAGAAGTGAATCCTTAAACTCGTTTACAAGTGCTTCAGTGTGTCACCTCTTGCACTAGATACCACTAGTTACCATTAGTCTAGAAACGGGTTAGCTGACTTTATCATCTACCGATGAAACAAAGGCTTCAGACACAAACATCATGTGAACACACAGAAATCTTTCATGCTGAACACATGAGTAATATATGGGTAATTATGAAATGTCTTGTTGGGAGACATGTTACTATTTAGTATTAGCTTCACTGAGTTTTATACCAAGTGGACATGTTTTGTTGATGTGAGCTAACCATGAGCTCATGGCATTCTAACACTAAGAACCCAATCACTGATTTTTTTACAAAGACAACTGGGTTTTATTTTCACTCACTCACTCCGGGACTCTCTGAAGTACTGTTTTAAAAGTTTAACACTCACTACTATTAAAAATGCACTAACAACAAAAAAACCTATCACCTCCTCCACACAAACGTGATATAAATACATGAGCATGTGTGAATCTTCCACATGGCGCCTGTAAATGTAAGGCTGATAATTAGTGCATATTTAGCCCATTTGACTGACTGACTGACTGTAGCTTCATTGACTTACCCTGCGTGACTCTAAAGCACAGATTCATGGTTCATGACCAAATAATCATATTTCTAATATAAAATAAATCCAGTAATATTATTAGATAATATATTATCAAGCATAAATATTGACATATTTGAGCTCTTTTGGCATTTTATTTTAGGGTCAGGGATCGTTAGGGGAAGGAATTTCTATTTTAATTTCAGAAATTGAAATCTAATATAGGCATAAATGGTGAGTTATAAATGAAGCTGTGACATGTGGTCTCTGTGCTGAGTGAGTAACATTGTTAGTATCTGATATTCTACATTTACAGTATGATGTTGACTTGAATGGTAACTAGAAGCTGTCACACATTTCCTCACTATTTCCTACAATCAGTGTTTTCTCATTTCCCTCGCATGGCTCAGAGAACAGCGACAGGATTAGAACTCAGCGTTAACTCAGGGCCCTGGGCAGACATACAGTATCTCCACAGCTGACCTGTTGATATCCTTCATTTCTAAAGCAAACAGTAGAAGAGTTCCACACTCACCTGAGGTGTCTTTCCTCTGCTGCGCTACCTCCACAGCCTTCGGAGGCTTTGGAAGGACTGTGTCGGGGGGGTTGACAGCTCCAAAGTTACAGTCCGCCTGCGTCCGCGGTGCTATCTGCTAAAGTCATTTTCTCTCAAACAGGAATTAATTTCCTTTCTCAGGCGCCCCACGGTGACTGTGGCACAGCTTTTATCGTCCACTCAGATCCCTCAGAGTGGGACTTGGACTGTCCATCTACAAAAGAAATATTTGAGTTTGTAATGTTTTAATTTCTATAGTGCATTTTACATGTGTTTTACATGTTAAATCTTGTGAAAGACAATTTTGAAAGACAGATTATTTCATGAGACCTATGCTATGTTGTCTGAATGATTTTATCGAAATACGTTCTTAACCAATAAACATTCATACTCATTAATTTTTTTATTCAAGCTCATTATAAATATTGACAGTAACTGGGATTAGTTTTCTTGTTTTTTAAAATTTTCATGTTGTGCATCATTAATTTTTAGTTTGAGATATTTTAATGACCACACAGCTGGTGGGTGGATTTTTTTTTCCAGCTCATAAATCATACAATGTACACAATACAGAGAAAAAGTCATGTTACTGATATCTTATAAATTTGTTTTAAGAAGAAGAAATGCCTTATATTTTTTAGGTTTAGACTTAAGTCTGATGACATTTTTCACTTTTGAATAATGGCTCTTTAATGATCAAACTACACTAAATATTGTCTAATAAATAATTTTATGCTATTATCTTTTTTATTTGTTTTTTGCCAATTCAGTCTATTTTATCTCACTTTGTTGTACATTATTTCCATTGCAAATATTTGCTTGTTTGTTTCAGAGAGGTAATTGTCACATACATTTATTGAGACACACATGAGAAGTGGAAAGCCTCTTTGTACATTGTCACTGTTTTCAGGAGCTTCTTTTTACTGACAAATCATCTCTGACTACAATCATTTCTAATATTACATAGTTTGCAAACAGCAAAATGTTACTGTTACCTCCACCAGGAGATTAAGTTTTTTGTTTTTTTTTTGTTTTTTTTAGAATTATATCATTACTAATCAACATGAAATATAGGATCATCTGAAATAAAGTTGATCAGTCAGTGTGGATTTGTTTTCAGGGATTGATGATGTGTTTCATTTCAAAACGATATTTTAAAAAAAGCCTGGCAAACAGAGTTAAGGGAGTGATACCAGTTTTGGTTAATTTTAACTTCTGTCACACCAGTTGACAAGCTTGTTCGAATGTTGTGTAGTAGTAACCAATATTACTTGAGGTTGCATATATCATTTTGTAGGCGAATTAAGCTCAAAATCCATGTTTTTCATCGAGCTGTAAGATAAAGCCCCTCGACTTGGGCGGGGCGATATGGCCCAAAAAATGATCTAAATTCTTGTCAGTGGCTGTTTCCTGTGTACAAGGTTTTAAAGTAAAACATGATTTCAAAGTACGGTAGTACTTTTCTTATTGATTATTTATGTTGCATATGTGCAAAATCAACAAACCCAACAATAAATACAGTTCAACCCAAAAAATTTATTAGCTTTAATTAAAGCACACATGATAGACAATAACTTTTTGATAACTCAATGATATAGTGAATTGCGATCTCATTTTTTGACAGATTACTAATCTTGACTAACAATTTAAACATTCTTCACATCGATTAAAAAACTAAACTCTGATTTGTAACCCATAACTAAGTTTCATGGAGTTTTGCTTCAAAGATATAAATTTGTCCACTACTTTCGTTAAATCTTTAAAAAACAAAAAAATCAATTTTTCGTCTTCATTCCAGTGATGCTTGCATTGTGCTTCTGCTTTTAACCTACGTTCTTTCAACTTTCCTGTATTTTTCCTGTAAGATCCTTGTATATGAATATATAGCTTTATGCAAGATCAAAAAATTAAAATTGATTTGAAAGCTGACGTTGAACAACAGCGCTCCCTTTTGGAACTTATTCCCTTAACCCTAGCTCTATCCACAGTAACAACCTCAAGTTTCTCATATTGTCAAACAATGTATAACCAAGTCATGTAACAAAGACCAACAGAATAAAAAAAATAATTACAATCACTGCATAAATATGTATGTTCCTGAGAAATGATCCTGATTTGTATTCTGTAATTAACCCTCTCAGCCTTACGTGTTAAGGTTAGGGTTACATGTTTGTACAGATATTGTTTAGTTTGTGTGACAGTAAAAAATGTGACCCGAACAGACCTTTCAAGTGAAATCTAAATCCGGCATGCTTCTTTTGTAACTTTAACCCGACCACTGAACAAATGTTCCATGCTCTTTCACGTTGGGTTTGAATTCAATGAAAAGGTTGATGACAAACTGGTAAACTTCATATTTATGCGGATGTAGCAATTTATTTATTGCTTTTAGTAAAACACAGTATGCTTTAATTATTGCTTTTCATACACGACATGAAGGCCTAAAACAAAAAAACAAAAAACCCCAAAACACCAAGCCAACCCAAAAACCAAAAAGCAGCAAGCATCCTTGCTCGTGTCCGCAAAACTACCTAGTATTTAAAAAGGTCAATACTCACAAAGACCGAGTGACACTGAGAGTTAACCCCTGACATCTCCCGTCATATTTAGGCATACTCCCCACCATCCCTCACTCCCCACCCGCAACCAAATGTCCCTCCCCTTGACTGTGAAAACCATTTTCCTGACTGAAAAAAGATGGCCATTGCAGGTCAGCTCCAAGTCCAAAATAAATTGCCCCCTTTCCTGAGGCTCAGCCATTTTAATAGTGCAGATTTATTGTACTGCGCTTTTTGGAGGGTGATCATATGTATGTGGTCAGTAGCGCATATGCAGTCTGTGACCCAGCCTCCCTCTCACATTACACCCTATTTATAACATCCCCTCTGCCAGCTCCCCTCGTTCTGCAGTTCTTAGGAACCTCCTTCTGCTTCCAGCCTTCGAGCTCCAGTCTCCTGTTCCTCCTGACATCTGAGAGGCTCTGCTGCAGCTGATCCTGGGCTAACTGTTTATCCTGCACAGCCTGGCAACTGGCCGCATGCTCCGGATTACCACAGGACACCCATTTAAAAACTTTCCTCTGACTATTTGATGGGAAAACCTTTTGGATAGTCAAGAAAGGAAAAAGCATTTTTGGATTTATGATCGTGATCTTGTTGTTTTGGTTGCTTTTGTAACTCCAGTCTGTTTATTTGCCCTTCTCACCTTTCCTGGAGGGCTGTGTGGGTTTTGCTCAGGATGGATCACACATTGTTTGGCTGCCTGCGGAGCCCTCATGCCCCCGCTCAGGCCCTGCATCCTGCTTTCACCCAGTCCCCTCTGACTCTACACGGACGCTCAGACCATGTCTCCTACCCCGACCTGGCCTCCTCATCCTCCTCGTCCTCGACCTCATCCCCCTCGCCTTGTATTATCTCCAGTTACCCCACAGATGAAGGCCTGTTTTCTGGGCAGCACCACCACCATCCTCACCGTGGGCACCACTTGTCTTCACAGCAGCATCACCACCCGCCTCAGCACCACCACACGCCCTGGCATATCTCGCAGATGCCATCCCCTCCAAGTAGCAGCAATGCCCGCCACAACCTGTGCCACCCACACTCCCACTCTGCAGCCCAGGACAACGGACCCACACCCCCTGACCTGAGCCACCCTGGCGGTCCCAGCATGTGTGCCAGCACCCCCAGTCTGGGTGGCAGCAGCACCCCAACGGGGGCCTCCTGTGTGCCTGCAGACTTTGGCAGACAGACTCTGTCACCTGCTGAGGCTGAGAGGAGGAATGGCAAGAGGAAAAGTGACAGTTCAGGTAAGAGGAGCAAGCAGATCTGAGGAAAACTGATGGAAAACTGCGATGGAAGACTTGACAAATATATTTTAACATCCACCGAATCGCCACTGACCCATATAGAAGTTTAGAGTTTCAGTTGTATTTTAACCATGTCAGAACAGATGTGGCTCAGGTTTTGTTGATTTGGCCTCTTGTTAAACACAGTCTATGTTGCCTTTCAAACCTTCACGTAAAAGGCAACATCTTCTAAAGGGTGTATGTGCAATTATACATGCACAAGTGTACTGTAAGTAAAATTGTGGATTTTTAAATTGTAGATGTGCTTTCGCCAAATGATAAGAATAAAAGTGGAGTTTGTGGCATGTTGCATAATAATAAAAAAATTATATATATCTAAATACATCCTAAAACAAACATCCTCACACAAACAGCATTTTAACAAATTCCCTACAGAGCTCATTTAACACAGGGAATTTAGACGTACGCCACACTGCTCATTCTGTCCTTCTGCAGCATACAATGGCAGAGATTTTCCCAGTTCTGTCAGAAAAACAGAAAACTGCCTCTAAAGCCTGCCTGAGGTCTTGCCTGACACACAGTGAGGCTGCAGGTGGACTGAAAAGCAGGAGCAGCGCGTGCAGACCACGTTGTGTGCATCCGACTAACTGGCTTGTTTTGTTTAAAATCACATTTGGTCCGTTGTAGAACTCATTATAATGAAGCCAGAAAATAAAGCAGTAAATAACTAATGTTATAGATTGTAAAAGACCGCACAGGCGCCTCAAGCCACACATTAAACACCATGATAGACACAACATTTTCAAGTAACAATTTGAGGATTTGTCTCGGTCTTTTAGTCAGTGTAAATCATAGTCAATTTCAGAGATTTATTTCTCATGGTAAAAAATAGTAAAGGGTGTGTGTGATAATTGTTCAGTATAAGAGAACAATTATCGAGTATAACATCTTCTAAATAGCCTAAATAGTGTAAATAGATAGTGATCTGTTTTTTGGTGACTTGTTGAAGCACCATTTTGTGCAGCCTCTGGATCACTTTATACAGTGAACAACTGGTCAGAAAATCCCACCAAGAATCAGTAAATGACCACAAACAAACACAAAATGAGCCAAATAATTGAGCAAATTAAAAATGTAAGAAAATGAACAAAAATGAGAAGCATAAAGAAAACGAACAAAGAAACAACAAGTATAATCAATAAATGAGCAGAAATGCCATTATTTCTGTAAAGCAGGCTTTTTAAGACAGAGAAGTTACATAACCTCTGGATTTACAATGGAACTTTAAAGTGTTTTATTAGGGCAGACTAATGCACATATTGTTAAAACTGAGAAGGACAAACCCTCTACCCACCCTGAAATCTACACATATAGAGATACTGTAATAATTTCAGCCTCCCAGGGTATTTGCTGTCTTTACATTAGAGGAAAAATATTTTTACTGCCCTACTTCATGTACAGTAAGTGTGGTATAAGATTTAATGGCTTTGTTTCTGTGCACACATCATAACAATATAATTTAAATAGAATAAGAAAAAGGCTGAATAAATTATTAAAAATATAATGCATCATGTCTAATTTAGGGCTAATATGGGATTTACAGCAATACGTTTATTAATGTCAACATACAAAATTGAATTTCTAAATTGAATTTCTTTAATGCCTGGTTTTGGGTGCTTACTTTCAAAAGGGAACATCTCCCTGTTGACCTGTGCAACTTTTCCAACCTGCAGTCACCGCGATCAATCACACCATGACAAACTGCTGCGGATCAGGTCGCCAGAATTCTTGAGAGCAATGTGATATTAGCACGAGGTCTACGTTTTCCAGTGAAAGTGTGCTGCTCGTCCATCTGTAGGCCTGCATGTGGGGCCCTGTGCTGCTCCCCTGCGCCACTTTAAAGGGCCTCGTTGTGAACATGGTCTATCACCAGCACTTGATCCTTATATGATCAGCTTTCAGTCGTGATCACCTTAGAGAGTGACGATTTCCTCTGACGATTCTGCAATCGGTTTGCAGAAGCTGCGTGTAAAAAGATGACAGGAGGAATATTTGACTGATAGAGTAGTCGATGCAACGCCACAGGAAACATGTGCTTGTAATTATTTAACACCAGAGAGAGTATATAAGCAGCTCAACATGTTGGGGTTTTGTACATGAAATATGTACAAATTACGTAACATGATAGAGCTTTTTCAGACTTTTTATGTGTCTTATGGTTCTTCTTTACTTATCATTGATATTACTGCAGCACATTTCACCTACAAATTCCAGCTGAATTTCCTTTTGTTCTTTGTCAAATTAATTGGAAGCCTGCATTTCCAAATCCTGCTTCCCCTGTAACAATAGTTTGTGCATGACATGCGCCACACATTCTCACTCCCTCCCTCTCACCAACACCAATCACACTGATTATTTAGGCTAACTAAGTTGCTGACTCAATCAGCTGTCTAAATATCACGCTGGTGCCAGTTGCATGAGATAGAGCCCCAGGTATGTTTTACCATCTGGACACTGAAACTTGAGTGAAACCTGAATTTAGATACAGAAATCATAACAAAACTTGAGAAGGCATTTCCACACTCTTTTTCATTCCGATATAAAGCCTTTCTCAACTAAAACAAAATGTTTCTTCAAGAGCAAAAAAGGCCACAGGCTGCAGAGCAGGCTAGTGAGAGGATGTGACTTTATTCTGAAGTAGTACTGTACCTGTTCATTTGTGTGTATGTGTTTTGACAGATACTGAGACCCGTACAGTTGTTGTACTTTGTAGAGTTTGCGGATTATATGCATAGACTAGCGCCTTAAAGGGAGTGGTTGTTCTTTAAAACGTTACTGCATTTTTTGGCCTGAAACATTAAAAGGAGCTTGAAGTCTCATTTTGTGAAGCTGTGCAGTAAAATAGGGAGTGAGGTTCTGAAACCCTCTGACTGGCAGACACTTTTTCCTTTACAAAGCTTTAGAAGCTGCCGGGGAGTGGTTAAAAAAAAAACTATTGCTTGGATTAGTTACACTGTATTATGTTTGTATGGTTGTGACGTGTGTAAGGTTTTATTCTTAACTGTTGTACTTCTTTTTTCTTTTCAGTTGCATTCAAAATACAACTTTCCTCTTGATAATTTCCTTATATTAGCAACTAAGTAAAGCAATGAATGGAAAATAGTTGTGTTAACTAAAACTACTCAGAAAAAGTCCTAAAGTAGTTCCTTCTTCGTTAGTCGGACTGGTTTTTAAATGATATTTCACATTTTGCTCATCACATTTTGACTGTGAACAAGAATTTTTTAATTTATTTGCTTATCAACTTAAATAAACAATAAAAATAGACATACTTTAATCCAGAAACCTGGAAAGGTAGAGTTTTTTTTTTTTTTCATTTCTCACTTCCTGCCCACTATGACTTTAACCTGTGAATCCAGGTTGACACCGTCACATCATAAATCATCATCTCTGTGATATTTAATGATGACGATTTTTTTGTGATAAACATCCTTCTTTTATCTCTATAAAATCAGAAAGAAATCATCTTTTTTTGCATCTTTCCTGTCGCGACTGTTGCTTTTTTGGCCCCAACATCATTCTTATCATTTTACTTTTTAGTCTTTTTTTTTAGCTTTTTAAAATGTACAGTATTTGTGTCCACCTCTTATCTCCTCCTATATCTTTCTATCTGAGTGTATTTAGGCGACCATCACACCAGTGCATGTAGCTAAAGTACATGATACACCGCTACGTACTGTGTTGCAGTTGGTGCTATATGAGTCTCAACTTGTGCGTCAGGACCCAAAATTGGGTCACAGACTATTTCTGAGTTAGTCCTAAAGTGTGGGGTGAGTTGACAGGTTACATTGTATTACATTATTTTGGTAACTGGCATTCATTTGGTTTATTTTTGAAATAATTTTGTTCATTTTGGTGGATTATTCTTGTTAATGTTTAAAAATGATTTTAGATTTTTTTCATTTCTATTCACTGTATGGATAATTTTGTTCGTATTATAAATTATTTCTTCATTTTTGTTTGACTGGAGGGTTTTTAGTTTTTGTCGATTATTTTGTAATGTTTTAGAATTCTTTTATTATTTTGTGGGCTTAATTTGAATTTATGTGGGACAATATGTGCATATTTTTTTCCAAATATGCTAATGCAGTGCACTGTGGGTATGTAATTTCAGTGTTGTGTTTAGTGGTGTAAAATGATTTCACCAAACATTAAACATTAACTGGATAAGCTAATATTTTAACCAGTCTAATGAAACACTTTTTAGCAGTTTGACAGCTGATTCTAGGTTTGTGGAGACTTTCTTTTGAGAGGCTCTTTCCTACACTGAGCTCGTTCAGTCTGAATTCAACACTGCGCTTTGTCTGGTTTTATGCATTTTATTTAATATAATTTCTCCCTTTTTTGTGGAGAGATGAAAGTTACAGCAGGGGCCTAATTGCTGTGGTGTCGCGGCTGTGCGTCATAAAAGCCAGTCATTTTAACTGCAGGCCTCCCTCTGACTGGTCTCAGAGCAACGGCCCCTCGTCATTTTTTTTTATTTCAAATTTTACACAATGTCTACCAGCGAAAAAGAGAGAGTGGATAAATATGTCTGAGGTTCTTTCTTCAATCAGGCACACACTGTTTGAAATTACAGGGAGAGGGAGAAGGCCAAGGTCAAAGGCGAGGGAAAAGCCGGACACCAGTAATCTTTTTCATTTCATAAAAATCCAGTGGGAATTCCTAACGTTTGTTTGTCCTCGGTGCTAAAGCTTCACCAAAGCAAATAGAACTGTTGTTGAACAGTTTACGTCTCATCTTCTCTTCATCTTCCCCAGGAAGTTATTTGGTTTTGTAAAAATACGCTCTTAATTAAAAGGTTTTTCTGATCCATTTTTAGTCAGGTGTTTCTGGATCCTCCTGGAACATTTGAGCATTAAACACTTCATTTCTGTTAAAATGTTAATGGTTCAGTTTAATGAAACGCAGAAAAATGAGGGGAAAAAAGCAATACATTGAAAAAAAATCTAATTGATCAACAACACCATCAAAAAATTGACAAAATTTGAGGTGTATGATGAGCTCAGAAAACAAAATAAACTACGAATACAAGAATGTAAAAAAAAATCTAAAAGATGAACAAAATTAATAATCATAATCAAGAATCAAGAACATGAACAAACATGAACAGAAAAATAAAATAAGCAATTAAATAAAAAATGGCACCAAAAGTAATAAGAAAAAGGAAAAAAATGAACAAAAAAGTAATTAAATCAACAAAATTAGCAAAATTATCTAAAAACACAAAAAACAACACAAATAATCAGGGAAATAAATTAAAACGATTAAGGAAGATAACAAAAAAAAGTAAAACAGAACTATTCTACAGACATTTAACAAATACCTGTGGTTTTATTGTCTTCCAGACATTTTTTTCTTTTTTCTGTCGGACAACACATACTGGACTTATAATAAGTCTTTTTATTTGCTATGAAAAATAATACCATACAATGACAGACAAAAGAGACTGGGTGATAAGTTGATGTTTAATGTTATTTTGATAATGACAATGATTTATCACGATTTGACATAATTTTTTTGTCTTACACGTTTAATGTCATTTTCATATTTTTGCATCTCTTAAGTCTTAATTCTAGTCTTGGCTCTTGTTCTTTATGTATGTTTTTAGAATTTGTTTTTGCACATTTTACAGTATGTATTTTTGCAGTATTCACATCAGTTTGCCTTGTTACACCCTTTACCAATTTAAAAGCACAAATAACTGTCTTTGTCCAAATTTCAGTCATGACTAAAGCTCAGCATTTAAAATAAAATGACTAATTACTTGATATTAACCATGACAATTACCAGTATCAACTATTATTTAACATTTTCACTGTGAGAACATTTTTGGCTGTATCCCTCAGTACTACTCTAGAAATATGTGTCAAATCTTATTAGAAATGCAGGTCAGCCAATAAAAAGGAACATTTTTGAAAATTTTAAGGAATATGTACTTTGATATCCTGCAAAGCACAGCAAGTAGCTGACCAGATTACTTTAAACTTTTAGACCAAATTAACTCCATGTTTGCAGTATAAAAAGCAGCCTATAGTAAGAGGCCAGCTGCAAGTCAGACGCATGTGGCGCTGCCGGAGTCCTTCCAGCCACTTAAAGTCTTCATAAACAATGTCTGAACAATAAAGTGTGATTGACAGCTCCCATTGTTTCTCTCACTATGCCGACTTCCTTCATGTGTCTGAGCTTACACCTGCCACGTCATATTCATTTGATTTTTATTTTCGTATGGTGTTGGCTTTCAGAGTCCCAGGATGGGAATTACAAATCAGACATGAGCAGCAAACCCAGGAAGGAGAGGACGGCATTCACCAAGGAGCAGATCCGAGAGCTGGAGGCCGAGTTCGCCCACCACAACTATCTGACCAGACTAAGGCGCTACGAGATCGCCGTCAACCTCGACCTCACCGAGAGACAAGTATGTCCCCCACACCAGTCCCTTCAGTCCCTGCAGGAAGTTGCAATTTTATCCAATCACCCCAACTTTTTTGCAAATTTGACCACTCCTTGTAGTTTTCTGTAGCAGCTCTCCAGACCAGACACCGAGCCTCATACAAGAAGAGGACGTTTAAAGGTCCCTAAAAAGTCTTAAGGATCCCATCCGATGAAAAAACATTTGAATTGGGTTTTTAGGTTCATGTAAAATCTATCATGTAAAATAAAACCTGTGAAAGGATGATTTTTTTCAGTTCTGCCAGTCCTGGGAAATTCACACAGTAAAATAGCCTCAAGAGTTTTTTTTTTTTAATTTTCGTGACTTGTACATCACAAATGAGAACCAGTCATAGCGAAGGTAAAATCATAACCCAACCATGACCCAGGAGAACGACAGGATTTTAAAGTTTAATTGTAAACCAACCAATCCTCCTTCTTCTACACTCAGCTGCTCCCTTTAGGTGTCGCCACAGCAAGTCGTCTCCTCCCATCTGACCCTGTCCTCGGCATTGTCTTCTCCCACACCAACTCGCTGCATGTCCTCTTTCACTACACCCATAAATCTCCTCTTCGCTCTTCCTCTGTACCTCCTGCCTGGCAGATCATCTTCAGTGTCAAAGTATGACACAGAAGACACATGTTTTTGCTTTTTTTCCACTTGGTTCACTGCTTTCATCAGTAACTAATGTAATTTGTTTCAAAATGTGTAAAGACTTATACTGTATTTTTACATAAATTGACTTTGAAGCAGTAAATACTAAAGAAATTGACAGTGAGGTGGTTAAATGTAACATGAAATTTCATCACTTTTTCCTTGATATAAATGTCATGTAATGATAGGATATTATTAATGACATATGAAACTAACATTAAACAAGTAAAACATTATAGCATAGCATTAATTATGTTTGTATCATGACAGTAACATAACATTACATGTTTCTAACGTGATGAAGGTGAAAATTTATTTTACTCAACTCGACAATAAATCAATTAGTCACATTTTAAAGCAACAACTACATTGGTGCACTGCAGTTTAAACGAATTTACCTTTGAAGAAAAATCTGAGTGTTTATTCTGTAAATGTCTCTTCATATTTGTTGTGTCAGTCCGCATGTTTTACACTTTGTCTTGTTTTCATCATTGTCAAACGTGAAATGGGCCACAAATGTCTCCATGTTTTTGTCTCAGCCGTGGACATTTTTATCATCATCTCTTTGTCTCTTGTCTTGTTGTTGTCTGAGTCGTGGACATTTTCTCATCATTTTATTCATTGTCTCTTCGTCTGTCGTCTTCCCGGGACATGTTCAAAACAGTAGCGAGTTACTCCTCACCGCTCAATAAGGCGATCTGATTGGTTCTCTTCTCATCCAGTCCCGCCTCTTCCATTTCTTGAGTGGCTCTTTTGTCTTTTCATCATATCTTTCCCTCCTTTTGATTGGATTTCATCACTGTCTATTTTCATCTTGTCTTTTATTTGTTGACAAAAATGTCGTTCAATTTAGTCATTGATTTTGTCTCAATTATTGACTTAATTTTTAATTTTTGTTTTGTTATCGTCCGCCAAAATATATTCATGATAAAAGCAATGACAAAATTTTTTTGTCAACAAAAGTAACACTGGTTGTGTACCAGTAATCAGTGGTTAATCATGTCAATGGGTGTAATTGTGGATGCTGAGTTATTGTGCATTGTGCATGCGTTAATTGTGTTAAGAATTTTAATCTAATTACTCAAGCAAATGAATTAATCAGGATTAATGTGTTAATTTTGACAGCCCTAAAATAAATAAATAAAAAATGAAGAACCCTTGCCACAAAATGAACAAAAATAAAGGAAATGAACAAACCGATCAAAAAATTTTCATTTTTGTTGCTTGCCTTATTCATATAGTAAGCAACTTTATTCATAAAGTAAGCACCAAAAAGAACAAAAAAATCCACTAAATGAACAAAAAGAGGAAAGAGACAACCCAAAGGAGGCTCACTTTGAACAAAACGGTCATTATTTAAGCAAAGCAGGATTTTAGATACACAGAAGTAACATACAATCTTGCTAAACCAACTACTGTTAAAAAGGGAAAAAAATTATTAAAACCATTTTGCTGTTGGAACAGCACACATTTTATTGATTTTGTGGAGGATAAATTCCTCCTCCCTTCTGAAATCTTCTTTTGTGACTAAAACTATAACAACACATATCAGATTTTTTTTTTTTTTTAAGAAAATGTCTGGTGAAATCAGGCATCTTAATCCACAAACATCCCAGTAAAGTCCATAAAAACCTGTAGGGACTGTCTGCTTATTGTTTCCCCCTGGATCCAGACATTACAGAACCTTCCCATTAATGCGTTAATGCTATGTTGTGAAAACATACACAGCCTCAAGACAATGCAGAGCCTGCTCAGCTCTTGCTACTGTGTTTTTGTAACTTTCGGTATGAAGTCTATTGTGCTCCAGATGTGGCTGTGGGAGGGGACTATCATATTCCAGATGTTCTTGCCTATTCTTTCACAGTTGAGGCAGGGAAAGACTTAACGCTAAAGGAAGTGCTCTGTCTGGCGAGGCACTTCCTCCCTTGTCCTCCTTTACCTCTGTGTGCATAAAATGGTCTCGGTGCATGGGCCGCTTTGCTGTAAAAAATGAGCATGTGAAATAAATAACAGGAGACAAATGGCCGGGGAAGGAAACAGTGGACAGCATGTTGTTCTCTGACACCCGTTGGGAAATGATAAGTCACGCTAAGTTGACACCTCGTAAGAGATACAGTGGCTGACACAGCTGCAGGCAGAGAATCACAAGTCAGAAATATACCACGTATGACATGACAAGAGTGATGTGAAGTGCTTAAAATGAATGATGGTACAAATGCAAGGAAACAGGATGTGAAAAATTATTTGGAAAAATTAAAAGGTTGAAACTTTTTAATAAAAAGAAGTTATCCTACATTAAATAGATGGCCTAATTTATCTACTTTAGATTTTTAAAAATAATTTGTAAATTAGATGTCAAGATAAATAGAAGACTATCCTGTCTGCTGAGTTATGCTCTGATTGACAAAGATGACTGATGGCTCACTTGCCAAGACACACCTTCACAACTTCAGTGAGACACAAAAACATTGTTTCTTGACAGTAAAGTTACACAATAACAGTGTAAAACAAAGTTGCAGAAATGTTTTTATCAAGATTCCCATTTTTCTGTTTTTCAGTACGTTAGCATATAACTTTAGCGCACCAATCACCCAACTCCATCCTTTTGTAGTCATTCCATTTACAGCCAAGATGGCAACAGCCAATATCAAAGTAAAGTCTTAAAACAATAAATATCACAATGATGCCTTCCACTTCTTTGTACAGTTCATGCCCAACCTGTTTTCACTTCCTCAGTCTTAAAATCAGCTCTTTTGTCAAAATCTTTACTGTGTCAGTCAGATATGCACAGCACCCTTTGGCGTGGGTACATGAGTGTAAACTAACTTTGGCAATAGTGGACATCAAAAATTGGCACAAACAATTCCAGGAAAGCACATCAGTCCAGCTGCTGCAACAAACAGGCAAAAAAACAATGACTTGGATAACACAACATGCGAACCAGACAAACAAACCCCATGGGTCATGACTTACTTTGGACCCTATCTAATGCAGGGCACATTGTTGCGAAGCGGAAAGCAGATGGCGCATTCTATGTTGCCTTGGTGAAAATGCCCACTTTCCGCCACATGCCTGCCGACGTCGCTGAGATTGAAACATGCTTGGCACACCTGAGGGCATGTTGGTGTTAGAGTTAGACAGGCAGCTGGCACATTGCTATCATCTGCACAAAAACACAGGTGCACCAGTGACAAAAACCTGTTCTTCGGTGTACAAAACAGACCAGTGACTGGTATCCCAGAGGCACGGCGGCCATAGCGCTTTCAAGATGCATAGCCATGTAGAAGAATACATACTGCAACAATTATACAAGTAAAATATAGTTAACATCAGGGTGCCTCGGTAGCTCACCTGACAGAGTGTACCCACATGACTCAGGCCTGGCAACAGTGTCCCTGCTTCAAATCCAAGTCAGGGCCTTTACTGCATGTCATTCCCAACTTTCTTTTCCCATGTTTCTTGTTTTTCTCCACTATATCAATAATGGCTAAAAAGCCCAAAAGCAAATCTAAAAAATAAGAATAAAGAATAAGAATTAAAAAAATTAATTAGAGCTGTCAAAATTAACGTAATTTGATTAAAAATTTTAACGCAATTAACACATGCGCTATGCACAGTTGAAAATGGTGCAGTACCATTGGAAATTGTGGGGGCACTCTAGCACAGTACAGCTCATG
>JAQQAE010003166.1:0-20710 GCA_029823295.1 Pseudamia nigra | reverse complement strand
GGACTGGAAATTTCCAGTCCAGTCGATGGAAGAAAAAAAAACCACACGCCTTTTCACTTCAGTAACGTCAGCCTTTTTTAACAGACTCAACAGTGCTGTCATGCACAAACATGAAATTAAAAAGTCCAACTACTGAGAAATGGCTTCAAAAAGACTCAAATTATGTAGCTTTAGCTGAGAACCCTCACTCTGAATCTGCCACCCAACACTGCACTATAGAAAAAAAAATCAGTAGCACTTTGTAGCCATAATTCAAGTACACAAAATTAACTTTTATACTGATTACTTCATCAATAGGTAAATGGTGAAAAACACTGTGCTTCAAAGAATATTAAGCAGCACTCACTTCAGCCTTGGGTGTAACACTGACATCATAGACCTGAGTTGGGATGAATTAATGGGAGAACTGGGCAGCCCACTTTGAATGACTGCTTTACAGCACTGGACTGTAGGATGCATCTTATGCCATGTACTCATCTTAGAGCTGGATGATAAACCAGTAATTATTATTGGGGTATTTAATGATATTTATTTATTAAGATAAGTTGCCTTTTTTGTCGCAGTAAGAATAAGAATTGACATGAAATTAAGTCTTTTTGCATCTTTTTTTTTAAGGAATTTTCATTTTTTTCCAGCTGTGTTGCATCTTTTTAAATTTTTTCCTTTTTTGTGGCCTTTATATTTTGTAATTTGCATCTTTTTCACATTTTATTGTCTTCAGCTTTTTTCCATTTTTTTTTCCTTGTTTTCATCTTTTCTTTTGTCATATTTAGTCTCACATCTTTTTATGTTGTTTTGTGTCTACCATATTATTTTTCAGGCTTTTTTGCCTTTTTATGCTGTTTTTACCATGTTGCGTGTTATACTTATTTTTGCATCCTTTGTGTCTTTTTGCATCCTTTGTGTCTTTTTGCATTCTTTGTGTCTTTTTGCATTCTTTGTGTCTTTTTGCATTCTTTGTGTCTTTTGCTTTATTTACATTTTTTCTTCATCTTTATCATGATTTTTTTAGGGTGGGGGTTGTGTCTTTTTGCATCATTTTCTTTTAAACCATCTAATTTCTTCAACTTTCACACAAGGCCAATACTCAGGGTTAAATCTGAATTAGATAATCATTTGACATTTATCGTGCTAGGTATTTGTTCTAAATGATATGGAAATGTTCATCACGTGAACATTTGTGGACATATCGTGCAGCTTTACTTATGCCTTGCACTCTGGACCATATGCCGTGCTGTGTAAATTTTTGGTGTGGTTTGGACCGGAGTATATACAACGCAGGGCTTGTTTGTTTCCATCTGTTCCCTTTAGCAGCAGGCTGGATGGAGATTTTTGGATCATGAGTCACAAAACAGCCAGAACTCATTAAGAAATACTGGGAATATCCCAAATCCTGACCTGTGTCATGCAGTTCACTTTCAGATTCCCTTTTCCATCGCTCCGCTTTACGACAATGAAGCCTGCACAAACATGTGTGATAAGGGCACAAATGTTTTGGAAGCAGATCTCCGTCTCACTGTCAGTACTTTTCCACCCCATTATCACATGTGCGTCGGGGGAAACAACACTGTATTGTGCTGTTTGTTCACAGCAGACAGAATGTTCTTGAGGCTGGCACCGTGTGTAATTGTACTTCTGGAGAGAAAACCGAGTCTAAATGGAGTGAGTCACAGTGTGTGAGGGGTTTTGAAGGTTGAGCCCACAGAGAATATTTTGGTGTTTCTGATGAATCACTAGCAGGGTGTGGCTGGACACTGCCTGCCTGCTACAGCAGCTCAGGTTTCCTCTTCATCCCCCAGACAGTCTCACAATCTCTATACTAACTGTAGTATGTCAACATAGTGTATTCATGCTTATCTTATTCACACCTTCAGTTAGTTTTTTGATTTCACATCAGTTTTATGAGTGCCTAACTAGTTTAGTTTTAGTTTTAAGAATCCATTAGTTTTTGTCTTAAGTTTTAATTCTGAAGTTTTATGAGCAAAGCCACAATTTATGAAAGGTAATACATGTAGGATGGGAAAAAAATGCATGTCAAACATGTTTTACAAGACTGTCCTTTATTAAAGGTCCAATATTGTGCATAGCTATTTCATTATTGTATATCAGGCATTATCTTTACTTTCTATAATTTATATTGGGACCAGGTGGTCGAAGTCATTTATGTTCCATGTTGCTTTTTAATTTCAGGTCACAAAATACTTTCAGTATTTAATAATCTTGTTGCACCGTAGAGGTAAAACAATACGTGATTTGATTTTAAAATTACACTGTTCATCCCTGACTTGATCTTTTTTTCATCTGTCGTCTGGCATTATTTGCATTTTAAATTTCTGCCTAACATTTGCATTTTCACCGGCAATGTGCATATCTTCTGTTTGTGTGTTTTCAGGCAGCAGCACCGCTTGCATCGTGGTGTTGGACCGGCAGCGGCACCGGCTGCACACGGCCAACCTCGGAGACTCGGGCTTCCTGGTCGTTCGTGGAGGCGAGGTGGTTCACCGGTCTGACGAGCAGCAGCACTACTTTAACACACCCTTCCAGCTGTCGATCGCCCCACCGGGGGCTGAAGGGGCAGTTCTCAGTGACAGGTGAGACGGTCATCTTATTGTACATCTGCTGCTGCTTCACACGTGTGCTCTGTTGGGGAGAGCAAAAACATCAATGGCTGTGTTTGTATGGATCCTCATATTCCACCAGTAACCAGATTAACAAGATGATCAGATTAAAGATTCTTCATAAAACCACATCAATCAGAATAGACTAGTCTGATCAGAATGAATTTTCATTCAGAATAAGAGTTGAGGTGCAAACCTTGATAATTTGATCATATGATCCGTGTTAATAGAGAACCTAAATCCCACCCCGTACGCTTTTGACCCATGGGAACTAACTTGGCAAAAAATTGCATCACAGTTATTGTGAGAAGACAGTTTGTCTGATCATGACTGAAATATGCCACAATTTACAAAGATGATGTTTGTCAATATATAAAGCAACCTTACAAGTCAAAAAGAAGCAGTTTGTTGTCTCACTCTTGAGATACAAGACATATAAAATGCATAAACCTAAAGACTACAAACAGGAAGTTGCATATGTGACGTTATAACCGCAACTCTCCACAATCTGTTGAGAGCTGCTGAAGAGTCTCCAGCTCAACGTGAGCACACTGGAGTGATTGTTTTTTTTTTTTTCACCTCTTTCAATAGTTTATTATCAAAGTTAAATTTCCTGAGGCCCTGGCCATTTGGTATCTGATGGTAATGCAAGTGTTTTCCAACGTTAATTTTAGGCCCCATAACACGAAACAGAGGCAAAAAGAAAAGGGCTGTGACCTGGGCTCTCTGTACTCAATTTGGTTATTTCTCTTTTTCTACACGTTTGAACCATTTTGGTGCAACATTAGGCAATATGACAAGATTTTGGAAGGGACAGAAACAAGGTAGCAGCAACATGTCTGTGAAGATTCTCAGTCCTACAGGTCATGGTATCCAAGGCATGTGGTAGCAGCAAAAAAAACTCATCTTTGAATGAACATTTTTTGTGAGATCAGAACAAAGAGTTGGTTGGGGGGGAGTAATTACATTTTCTGAGAAATAGTGGGTTTGGATCTCAGTCATCTTTAATAAATAAAAGCTGGAAAATAACTGAGAAAATTACTTTGCATGTAATATGTTTAGTCTCATTAAATGTTTTGCGCATGTAAACACTCATCTTATTGGATAAATACTCGATGTGACCAGAATAATGTCAAATTGAAGACATGAGGTTCATGTAAGCGCAGTCACTGTTGCAGTTAATAAACACTAGTTTGTGCCTGTGTTTGGACATAATGCAGCCTGATCGCGGTGACAATCACACGCCGCCTCTGTGTTCTCACTTCCCTGCAGAACAGTTTGTCGTGCTGCTGTGTCACTCGCGTCAGTGTTTTGTGAATGTATCGACCCTTGTGCTCAGCTGTAGTGTGTAACTGGGTGTCTAGGCCATGTGCTGCCGTGTCCCGTTGCTGTGTTGTGCCAGGCAGCAGCACAGTAGACGTCAGACTACAGGGCAGGTGCTGGATGTTTGCCAAGCATCCCTCTTGCCCGGGTCAAAGTCTGTGTGGACTGATGGGCAAACTCAAGAGTCTGCTGCCAAACCTACTGCAACAGACTCGGCCACCTTTTTCACCTGTTTAATCAGAAACCAGGCAGATTGTTGTATATCTTTAAGAGTGTTTTTAAAACTTGTAAGAAGGTGAGCTATGGGTGAACCCATAAACCTGTCTACAAAACCTGCACATACAGTAATCGCTTCCAATAGTTGTTGTGGTAGCTTTATGGTTGTTAAAATTAAATTTCTTTATAACTAAAAGCATGTTAAGCATTTCGTTGAAGGATTTACTCAGTGCAATAGCAGATTAAGTGTTTCTGTACAGGGGTCACAGCTGAAGTGCCTCTGACAGATTGTAACAAGTTTCCATCAAGTTGTTTTTGCAGATGGAAACAGTTTTTTTTTTCTTCTTAAATTAAGTAAACTGGTGTTTAACATAGGCAAGTTTCTGTCATGGGTGTAAATTTTAGTGACAATGCCACATTCAAACTAAGATGGTGATTCTGTTTCTCTATGAGGTAGATTCTAGATGACTGAAATGTTGAGGAGAGTCGTGATTTTATTTTGTTGAGACTTGATTCCTGTAACAGCCTCCACTCAGGCGTGAATCAGTGTGTACTTTCTCGACTGCAGCTGGTCCAAAACGTCACGGCTTGGCTTTTAACAGGTACACGAGAACACATCACAACTGTTTCAGTTCCTTTTCACTGACTTCGTTTTTTTTTTTTTTTTTGGGTTGGTCTTATGATTTTATTGCGTTTTTAAACTTTTTAAATGGGTTAGCACCTTCTTATCTGACTGATCTTTTAACCCTTCACACTCTGCCAGACGGATGCTCCTGGTGAAACCAGGCGGGCACGGGGTTTTATCTGCCTTCGCCCCCAAACTGAAAAATAGCCTCTCCGTCCACATTAGAATCTCACTAAAGGTGCACCTTTTCAAAACTTGCTCCTAGTCCACTTGGGTATTTTAGTTAGTCTTAATTCTATTTATTTAAATTTGTCCAGCTCTTTTGTAGCACATGTAGTTTTTAAATGTGCTCATAAAGTTGCTCTGACTTGACTTATATGTAGATTGGAAACCAGTAATTGTTCATTTCTTTTAAATCAGCGTAATTAACTGCATGAAAATTATAATCAGTTATAAAAGGCTGCAATTTAAAGGTCCAGATTTCTGTTGGTGACAGGTCTTATGTAAATGTGCATGAAAGTCACTACATGCTTTTGTTTTGTTTTGAGGTTCTTCTATAGTGTTGTTAAACTTGTTGAATTTTTATGCTATTTTTTGACCTTTCTAAATGAGTAATGTGTATTTCACCCAACAACAAACCAAATAGAGTCAAATGCAATATTATATATAATTACAAAAATAGCTTTTTTGCCAAATTGTATAGCTGTACTTTCAAAGGATCTATTTGACAAACGTGTTTGGAGTCCGCGGAAGGCACTATGACCTGTAATTCTCTCAAAACTAAAAACACAGCAGAGCACAGGCTGTTCCAGGGGGCTTTGGCTCCATGTTCCTTGATGCAGTCCAGATAGTTTGTAATGAGTAATATCTATAACTGCCTAAGGGGTGTACTGCAATGAAAGGACACTTTCCAAGAAGCCAACCTGACACTGGCACACTAACTTGGTTCCTGCACAGTACATGCGTGTATTTGTGGAAGTCATATCATCATCATCATCCTCATGTGATTTTTAAGTTTCTGTCATAAGGAGCCAACTTGAAATATAATTATCCACCAGAAAAGGTGGACATTGGTTTCACAGTCCCGTGCTTGAGTCTGCAGCATCTGCATCCGTGGCGTCTCAACAGCGTGAAAATGGATGGACCAGTTTACTTAAAATGTGGCATATGTATTAATGACTTAAAATATCTACATCACATCAACTTTTGCATCAGGTGGCACTGTAGGTTTTCAATAGGGGCACTAAGAAAATGCACAATTACCCAAAAGTAATTGAACCTGTTTACTTGAACCATGCCATAGTTGGTTATTGACCACAGTCAAATCTCAAACTGTCCAACTTTTGGGACAGATGGTGCTATGAATTCTGGAATAGAAGGTACTAAATTTGCACGTTCTTGAAAGTGACAGACTTGAGGCGTGTTTTCACCGCAGGAAGTTGGGTGTAATTTTACGGGGCTGGGCCATTGGTGCGTGTCTCCACTGCGGGGACCGACCCCGTGGGTCATATTACAGGAAACTCTACGAGGTCCAGCAGAGTCCCTGCTTCGGTGTAGCCACTCCAAATGGCCCTGAAAACTCCCAGGCAGAGCTTTATAGGTTTACTCAATGCTGATTGGATATCCCCAGAGCAGGATGTGACATCAGTGAAAACGAGCGGCATCTTTAAAGCCCCACAGAAGGCGAGTAGGATTCTGGCTCCTTTCGTTCATAGCGCCCGCCGTCATGTACGCGCAAGACACTCAAAACACAAACACAGCAGCCTCCTCAGCTGCCTACATGTTTATCTTTTGTTCTCGATGTTGTTTTCACTGCTTTTGCTCTTGGTGTGTCAAGGTTACACCCCCCCCCCTCCCACACACACACCTCCATACCCTGAGATTCCCAGGGTGGAAATGTGCGTCTAGTTTACTTGACCACTTGGAGATTTACATCATACCAAATTTGTACATCATGCCAAAATTATTTCAAACTATTTACGTGAAACTTTCCATGGTTATTAACCACTATAATATCTCCATCCTGTCAACTTTTCAAATAAGTGGCACGACTCATTTTCAGTAGGGGTGCTTACTGAAAATGAGGCGTGCCACATAAAGACTACTGGTAAAGAAAAAGGTGAAATCTTGAGATTGGCTGAACCAGTTTACTTGAAACTTGGAATAGTTGGCTAAGTATGGTTCTTAAATTACTGTCAGTACCTTTTTCCACTCAGTTGCGTAATCTATTGTAATCAGTGTTCATAGTGCAGAGAAGCTGATTTAAAGGTCCAGATTACTCCAGCAGGTCAGACGGAACAGATTCCCTGTATGAGGGTGAAAAGAGTGAGACATAGGGATGAGACAGAAAAAGCTAAAAATGGGACAAATAGGGTCACTGCTGAATAATGAAAGTGAACTCGAATCACATGCATCACATTCAGTGTTATCATCTTACGGTGTCTGTGTCTGCAGCCCGGATGCAGCCGACAGCTCATCCTTTGACGTCCAGCTGGGTGACATCATCCTCACCGCCACGGACGGGCTCTTCGACAACATGCCCGACTACATGATCCTGCAGCAGCTGAAGAAACTCAAGGCAAGTCATGTTAAAGCGCAGAGAGGCCGAGTGCAAATAGAATATGCAGGTAGAACTGGGTGATGGAGCTAAAAATGGTATTATGATACATTTTAATGCCAGTCATTATCAATAATTATCATGATAAATGTCAAATTTTAGAGAATGAAGTGTGGTTTTTGGTGCTGAGAGATGCAAAAGAAACCAGATGATGATGTGTGATTTTAAATTATTTGTAGAAGTTGAAATAAGGGAAAATTAATACTAAAAATGCAACAAAATGAAAAATTAAAGATGCAAACAGACGTAACATTGTAAAATATGAAAATGATGTAAAACACACACTAAGAATAACGAGACAAAAACACACCTGTAGTCTTTTGATTTTGTGATCTACTCCTGTCTAAGCAACAAATTAACCAACTGATCAACAAGATGAGTAAAGATGGCCAGAATAATCAATAAAATATGATATAGATAAATAAACAATCAGAAAAAGAAATGAAATCAACAAAAAGATAAAAAAACTCAGCAAAATAATCAACAAAATAACAAACTACTTAACATTAGCAATAAAATGATCAAGATGGATAACAAAAATAATCCACAAATGAAATTTAGATGAATGAAATGAACAAACTACTTGACAATATGAACACAAATGAATAAAAATATGGACAAAATATATGAGCTACTCAAAATTATGAACAAAATATACAAGCTGGAGAGAAATTAACAGTAATTAAACAAAGAGACACAGAGAAATGAAGTCAAAAAATCAAAACCAAGAAATAATCAAAAAAATGTGCAAGCTGCTTAAAATAATCAACAAGGTGGCAAAAAATGAACAAAAATAATGAACAAATGACAAAAGAAATCAACAAAAACTGAATACAATAACCAATAACAAGGACAAAATTACCAAAATATTTAACAAAATGAATAAAATAGCGAAAATAGTCTATTAAAAATTGAAAAATTACTAAAATGAGCAAAAAACTTGCCACATTAACAAACGTAAAGAATTGACAAAAATGTTCAAACCACTTAACAATATGAAGAAAATCAACAAGATGGAGAAAAATGAACAAAAATTAAAAAAAACAACAAAATAATTAACAAAATGAACAAACCGCTTAATAACGTGAAGAAAAATGAACAAAAGAATCACTTAAAAGGCCCAAAATGAACAAAATTGCATAACAGAAGAAATCCTAAAAACAAATGAAAAATGTCTACTACAATAAATATAATCATACTAACAGCCCTTCTCCGTATCCAGTGATGCCGACTTCATGCCTCTGCTCGTTTCCTTTTGCTCGTCAGAACTCGAACTACGAGAGCATCCAGCAGACGGCCCGCAGCATCGCAGAGCAGGCCCACGTCCTGGCCTACGACCCCAACTACATGTCGCCTTTCGCACAGTTCGCCTGTGACAACGGACTGAATGTAAGAGGTACGTGTCCCTGAACGGACCCGCCGCGCCGCCTCTTTAGCGGCGTTTTTGAAGGACCGTATATGCTGCAATCCTGAAGAAAGAAGAAAGAGGCGTTGGCTGAATTTGAGCGAAGGTGCTGTAAAATAAAGCGTCAGAAAGGTCTCTGTACACGTCACCCGGTGAAAGGTTGGAATAAATGAGCTTTCAGATTATTAGAGCTTTTGTTTTATATCACACTCGCTCAAATCTAACTTATTCTGAGTTCTTGAGATTAACTCAACTCTAAATCTACACATTATAGCATTTGGAAGCATTTGACTGTTTAAAAATAAAAGATTAGCTGTATAAGATTTGATGGTTAAATCAAAATGAACAAAATAAACATTAAACCAATCAAATTAAAAAAGTAATAGTGAAACAAACAAAAGTGAGTAAAATAATAAACCAAGTGAGTTGAGGTAATAAATGAAGTTTACGTAATAAATGAAACATAATAAATAAAAAGCTAAAATAAACAATTACGGTTGAGATTGATTGCATTTTTTTAATGAACAAAATTGCAACAAATCAAGCAAATGGAAAAAAAGTATTGTGAACAAAAATGAATAACAAAATTTACAAGTATGAAGAAACATGGATAAAATAATAGGCAAAATCATCAAGAAGATGTAGAATAATGAATAAAGTATTAATAAATAAACAGTACACAGCCAATTTTATGTCCTGACATAATGCGTCGGAAAGACAATAAGGGAAAAAAAGCCCTTTTCCCCTTGTCATTTTATACATTGTCATATTTCACCGCTCTACAGAAGGTTGCCTCCATATTGTCATAATTTGATGAAACCCCGCTTTTTAAGACCAAATAAGATTGAGCTACTCATATTTGTGACCTGTGGGACACTTTTTTTCTTCTGTGTGCAGGAGGAAAACCAGATGACATCACAGTGCTGCTGTCCATCGTGGCGGAATACACCGACTAGAGTGTGTGACGTGATGGACTGCTTTGATTCCTGCTGGCCAGGATGAATCAGGATGCCCGACGTGGGACGTTTCCCCTCCTATCCTCCGCTTTACTCCGCCTCAACCCCCAGCTGACCATAATCCCCCTTCTGCCTGAATTAAAAAAAAAAAAAAAAAGACTTCCTCCAGGCCCACTTGTCTGTGATCGTGTACATCAGAGGGCGGCTGACTAAATAGGACTCGGCACATCCTCTTGGCCAGGCTGCGGCGTTGGCATCTTTGCAGTGTCCCAGTGCTCACCGGATAATCCCATTCCCGGGATAAGCAGTCGCTGGGCACACCGGACGTGAGGATCCTGTTTGAGGAGGATAAGTTGTCTTTGTCTGACGGGACGTTTGGAAAGGAGGCGGTTGAGATTCAGACAAAGAGGCAAATGTAGCCAGACGGTAGGTGTTAGACTGTTTAAGTGGCCCCATGCTGGGCTGGGCTGCCGGGATGGAAAATTACAGTCCATCAGTCGTATCAAGAAGGGAGCTGCACAGGAAATGGTAGCATTAGGGCTGAATAAATGAGCTGCACTGTGCGAGCGGCTGCCCTAATGAAACAGAGGTAGATAGAAAATCTTTGTTAAAGGGCCTGAAACCTTGTACGTGGGTGCAGGGTGAGCTGTTCGGGGATGTTGTGTTCGATGTTTGCAAAAAAAAAGTGTGCATGAACAGAGTCCCTGAAAGGTAATAATGGGAAATGGTTTCTGGACTACTTTGTGCTCTCAAAAGTAGTAAGTCCTGCATTTCTACACAGTAATTATCGCCTTACATCACAAGGCTTCTGGTTTACATTGCAAATATATTTTGCATTCCCACTGATCCACTAAGGAGGAGAGTAGAGCTGGATGCAGCCTCAGAGGTGCCACGGCTTTGACAGTGGGTTAGTGGGTCGTGTTTGCAGCTGCTCGTGTATTAACCTGAGTTCACAAAATGTCCTGAAGCCACACGGGAACAATCAGAACCTGTGTTTATAGGACATGGCAGATACGTTGTGTTCAGGACATCAGAACTACTCTTTCAACGTTGCTCAGACACAATAACCGTGTCAAGTCGCTGCACACTCAACCCTCTGTGACAATAACAACTCAAAACTACAGCTGTAATTACAGTCCAAAGTTATGGTGGAGGTCAAACATATAGTTACCATAATCGGCACCGTGGCTGCAACCGCTCGTCTTATTATGAGCTACACTCACTGACGCTGTGGACGGGAATAGAATAGAATAAGAATTTTCTTGATTTCTTTACATTTTGTTCATATATGTTCATTTTCTTCATTGTTTGCTTTTACCGTTAGTTAATTTTTTGAAAGCCAATGTCTATGCTAATATCAAACCAAAATTGGCAAATTATTCTGGTCCAACTAAATGTGTTTTACGTTTAAAAAGACATGTGGGTTCATTTTCAGTAAAAATGAATGTGTTATGGCAGTTAACAATTTTTTATAGGTCCACGATGCCTAATTCAAGAATTTGGAATCTGCTATAATTTAATCACCATATTTTTCAGTGCTTTCCATGTTCTTTGATCCTCTTCAAACTATAATATGTAGCTTTTGTGTGGACGAAGCAGTAAAACACAGGCTGCAACATAAACTCATCAGCCAAGGTAATTTTATGTTCTTATAACATGTCTATGCTCTTGTTTGCTGTCAGAGCTCAGTTTTCCTTTTGGATCACATGGAGTGCATAATATATTTGGGGGTCAAGGGGAATACGAATACAGAAGTAGGTCAGAAGAGTGTCTGACCTGTCGGCGACTCTGTATTTGTGGTATTTGTATGTTAGGTGTTTAGTTCCTTCAGGGCAGATTGATTCAATATGACTTTCAGAAGAAGAGCGGCAGCTGCCTTTTCAAGTCTTGCACAAATTTTGTTACTTGGCTGTTAGGATGAATATTTTGTAGTTCAAAATCCTCATGAAACCTCCCTCCCTTTAATCTCAGCGGCTGCTGCTGTTGAACTGTGTGATCACATGTGACATGTGGGTGAATGTGTGCAATGGATGCTCTTGTGCTCTTCAGTGTGTCTATTGATTTGTGTAATTGGTGTCTGACATGGATGTGAAGGCTGCAGACGTCTCCGTATCCACTGGGCTGAATTGCTCTGCAGCCTTTAACGCACAAAGCTTAAAGAAGCATATCTGACAAAGCTCGACACAGCAGAAGTTGGTCAAGTGACCAAATGTATTTTTTAAATTTCTTTGTTGAATGGTATTGTTGGACTGCATCAGAGTAGCTTTAGAAGCTGTTCTCTCTCCTTTCTCCCCCTGCTGCAGTAAACCCTGTTGGCTTGCTCATGTGTGATCACTGCAGGTTTACAAGAAAAATGGTCATGTCTCTATTACGTCAGTACAGAGTTGTGCTCTCCATTTCTCACATCTTGTACTCACCATTAAAAGGAATACTTGGTAAAACGTATTCTGTGAGTATATGATAATGTGCCTTGTATCAGTTGTTGATACTGGCAAACATACACAATTCCTTTAAACCTCAGACTGGGTATTGAACACAAGGCCTGACTCTTTTAGCCATAAGAGAAAATAGCTTCCCATTGTTACCTGCACTCTTCACACAAGCTCCTTCTATCTGCTTTCAACAGTTCTTCTCCTGAAATCTGCCCTTGGGCACTCGGTCAGGAGCTTAGGAATAGTGACAAAGCCATCCCACGCGTAGAAAATCCTCCTGTGGATTTTCAGATCACTGTTTACAATCTGCACTATTAAAGGACTGCTTCCCTTCTTAATCTGACAGGTTCACACTGGACAACTGCAGTGTTAGGTGTCATTTTGAAATAGGGCTAAAGGGCACGGACGAGCAGATTTACTCGAAGCAGTGAAAGGTCAAAATGTGAGGGTTTTTTTTTTTTTTTTAAGCGTCATAGCACTGAGGACAATCTAAGCAGCCTTAAGTCTATTATAAAGCAATTCTCCCAGTTTGATGGTATAGGGAGCCTAAGACACACCCACTTCCTTCTGCCTCTTCTGGGTTATGGAACCTGATTTCAGGGGAAAAAGTTGCATCACAGTTGATGGTGACGAGTTGACAATTTTCAGATCCGGATTGAATCCTATTATACCACCATTTACACATGTTTGTCACTTGAAAAGACAGCGTTACAAGTCGGGAAAGTAGCAGTTTACCACACAAATAATGAAATATCAATACTTGTGTGAAAGCTTTGCAACACAACAATGACCACTGCCTCGCCAAAATAAGCTCGTTCTTTAAGAATAAAGTACGTATCTGCTCTTTTTGAGCTGCACAGACTGAAAATATCAGCCGGGAAGAAACTACGACAACATCAAATACACTTCGTGGCACCCAAGTCGTCCCAAATTGCTTTATATCGAATCCTTTATTCACACACTCCAGTGTCACATTGCTGGTTTTAAGTTACTGGCGCCGTACAAATACAATAAAATGTGTAGCCACAGCTGCCCTGGGACACACTGATGGAAATGTGGCTGCCAGTCTGCCCACCAATCACTCATTCACGCAAAGCAAGGTGGGTGAAGTGTCTTGCCCAGTGACACAGCAACAATGACTGGGATGGAGCGGGATCCAAACCTCGAACCCTCTGTTTATTGAGCAACCCGCGCTACGTCCCGAGCCGCTGTGTCGACTGTTTTACAACACACTGCTGCCTATTGACTTGTAAGATTGTCTCTTTAATGCTCAAAGACACACGTGTGTAAATGGTGCAACAGTCGAGACAGAATGAGAACATTTTATGCCTCATGTTGTGCTGCGGAAAAGTCCCATTGGTCAAAACCGGATGGGGGCGGGGCTTAGGCTCTCTGTAGCCACCGTTAGCTGTGGTTCCTGTTTTCCCAATTCAAACCTGACCCCTTCTTTGGTTTCATCCTCTTCCAAACTTTGTTAGAACCAGAGCATGTGTCTATATATTTTGGGTGTAAAGTTCAACGCACATCTGTGTTCTGTTTAAAAAAAAAAAAAAAACAAAAAAATTTCAAATCTGTACAATATTTAAATAAAGACTATAGTATTTATTATCTGCTTGTATTTGTGTTGCAGTTTGTGTGAGCATTACACAATACATTTGGATTGTACTGTATTTACCCACAAAGCCGTTCTCACTTCACCTTAAAGGACTCATAAACACAAACGGAACGAACGGCGTGTGCTCCCACATTCCTCACATATCAGGAGTTATCGTCTGCAGACAGGTGTGGCGTCTGAGGGAATGTCTTCACAGGTACGAACAAACACTTTCTCCCACAGATACGGAACGATGTGTTTCACCACAACATGAGGATACTTGTTGATGAAATGACTCCGTAAATGCACTAATTTGATCTTGCAACATTACAGAATTAGAACGTAACACTTAGTAATGAGGTAAAACAGTAAAGTAGGGTGTCTACAGGGACGCGACAGTTAACACCTTTCAAGACCGTTTAAATTTCATTTTAAACTGAAGTTTGGGACAATTAAATCCAACACTTTTTTTTTTTACCATAACTGAATCAATAAATACCATTCTTATGCTTACCACTCTTTAAATAACTACTGAATCAACAACATGAGCAAGAAGTAATTGAGAAAATAAACTAGAAATGACAAAACGATAAGAATAATCACAAAAATAATCCACATCACCAAAAAAAATGGAAAAAAAAATTCCATCAGATATAAAATATAAGCAAGAAAACAAAAGTGAAACTAATCCACAAATTACATCAAATGTTAAGGAACAAATCTGCATATTCTACTATATTTCTATAGTTAAATTTTAAATATGATTTTGAATTTCCTAGAAGGGATTAATATAGTTACATTTATCTTCATCTACTCTTTCTTTTATGATCCAACAGATAAATACAAGGACAAAGTAAAACCACAAATATGAGGTGCAGTTGAAGGATTAAATGGTCCAGAAACATGAAAAATGAACAAAAAAGTGAAAAAAAAAATCATGAAAACAGACCAAAAAATTTCAAAACAATGAATATAGTCACAAATGACCAAAAAAAAAAAAAAATCCACAAATTCACCCAAAATACAAAATGATTCTATAAAATTAAAAATACAATAAATATGAGACGAATGAAAAAAATTAATAAAAGTGAAAAAGTCAATATAAAGTGAAAAAAATAGGAAACTTAACAAAAATGACCTAAATAATACAAGACTTGGCCAAAATATGCACCAAATGTGTATATTCTATTGTATGTTTATTGCTATTATCAATTGTATTAATCTTGTCTTCATCAAACCTTATTTTTACTCAAAACAGATAAGTGCGAATGCAAAGTAAAAGGACAAGCATCGGGCGCATCTGAGCTTTAAATTGCTCACAAAATAATTCACAAATTGACAAAAATAGTCTACAAAATTAACAAAGTAAGAAAAAATTAGCAAAATAATCCACTAATTGACCAAAAAATTTATCAAAAAACTATAAAATGAACAAAACAAGTTAAAATGATCACAATGGTCCTCAAATTGACCAAAAATGTTCCAAAAAATGAATAAATTAAACAAAAGCAAAATTTGCAAATTTTCTACAAATTGACCAAAAATCTTGCAAAAATTGAGTGAAACAATGAAGCAAATGAACAAAATAAGCAAGAAAATAAGCAAAATTTCAAAAATAATACACAAATTTACCAAAACTATTCCACTAAATCAATCAAGAAGATAATCAAATTTGGCAAAATAATTCCCAGATTGACAAAAATATTCAACAAAATGAACAAAATAATCAAAAATGAGAAAAATAATCCACAAATTGACCAAAAGTGCTCCACAAAATGAGCAAATTAATAAAGACTCCTAACAAAATAACCAAAATTAATTGCATTAAAAAATGGGGACTTTAACACCGTTCATTTAGACCAAAAGAAATTAAAACATGCAATTACATCAAACGATTCTTTAATGACTTCTAAGGTCTTATATATTTGTAAACCTGTATTATATGACATTTAAAGACTTTTGACACCCTGTATAATCATAAAAACCACTTTCACAGGCAAAACAAACAGAAACAAGTTAATTCGTCCTAAGAATGAAAAAATCTTAAGGTTTGAGTTAAACTGTGTGTAACGGCTCTTTCCTTAGAGTGAGGGGCTTCTGGGCCAGCCTTCTTCGGCCTCCTCCTCTTCGTCGCTGCGATATGCCAGGATGGGCAGCGTGGCAGCAGACCCGGCCTCGTCCTGCTGCGAGGACCAGGCCTTGAAGAGAAGAGAGCAGACCTACAACAAACGCATACTGTTAGGGAACTTTGTCGCTTATTTAAGTCAAAGTTTCACAGACAACGTGCAGGAAGGAGAAGCCAAATAACTAGTTTTCTGTCCGTTTCACAACCTGTTTGATTCTGATGGACCTTCTGTGTTTAGACACGCCTCGTACATGAGGTAACGTGGCAGACGTCCAGACGAGGTGTCGGGAAGGTGCCACGGTAGCTTCAGGGCACAAACACAGGCTGGGTTTTTTAGACAATACTGGAAATACATGACTCTGTAAAGCCCTGTGAAGCCGGAAGCAGTGCAGCGACTAAAAACACCGACAGCATTTCAAAAAGTAGTCACGATTCTGGTGTATCCTCGATTGAGAAGATGGAGAAAGCTGTGGAAAGCCCAGCAAGGCTTAGTCTCCAGATTGATGAGGTGGGATGAGTTAAATCGAAGAGTGGGCAACGACACGTGGACCGTGTCTGAGGTCCGGTAACAAAAATGGAGAATTGGAATAGTGAGGATTGTGCCATAATGACACTCCCTTAGGAGTCATTATGGCACATAGAAATAATCCATAGAAAGCGCCTAGCCCTAGAGATAAGCGGCGATTATGATTGGCGCTATACAAATAAAGTTTGATTGATAGGAGCCTAACTGTGAATACTGTTTTTTTGCTTTATTATCCCATTGTTGTTTAGTTATCGTCAACATAGTTTGGCTTTTTGACAAGAATTTGCAAAGAAAAACAACTCGAACATCAAACTGGAAACGGTTTTCTACAGAGTAATGTAAAAAAAAAATCTATGAAAATGAAGCGATGGCCTAAGTATTCACCCCCTTTAAGTCTGTTCTCTATAGTCATCTTCAGTGGCAGGTAATCAGCAAATTGTACGGCAAATTTTTTTTTTGACTTTTGTAATTTTGAACAATAATAATGGAGAAAAGTACACACAGAAAATAAATATATACTCCATGAAAATGAATAACATACAAAAAGCAAACAAACACATTTCTCAAATATTCACGTGTTCAAAAAGGAGTAGGATGAAGTTCCCACTTATTTTATCCGACCCCTTTAAATCTCACTTAATTCTGTTTGTACTTCACTAAACTGAGATGGGTTATGTTCCAAAAGGGTTAGACTCAAATTAAATATGAGATTAATTTACTACGCTGACTACAAGGACAGAAAGGAATTCATGTTTTACTTACTAAAAGCACTTTCTAAGCTTGGAAGAAAATATAAGATAGAGGTCATTTAAGAAGTTTATGACCCAGCTGGCAATGAAGTGTTCTGACCACTTCAGGACTATTTTGGTGTCTTAAACCCACCCATGCAATAAAAAATGAAAAATTCTAAATATTGTGCTACCATGGAAGAAGTAGGAGACGGAGCAGCGCTGGCGAAGGCTTCGCCGAGGATGCTGTGACATTCCAGTTGTCCGGCTGGAGGCGGAGGCAGCATCAGGACAGAGAAGTCGGTGATGGGGCTGTTCTGACTGGATAAGACCAGATCCTGAGGAAGATCCCGACGTAAACCGGCCTCTGCATCACGGAAAGCAGCTTCTGCACGACTGAGAAAAAACAACTCCACTTTAATCACATGATGTCAGGATGCAAAATACGCTGAGGAAATTTATTTTACGTCACACATTTGTTCATTATTTGCCTTTTGTAATTACATTCTCAGTTACTTTGTTTATTTTTTTGATTTTGTTGTCAGTTTTTTTTTGATAATTTCTGTTCAGTTGGTGCATTTTTAAATTATTTTGGGATTATTCTGATCCATGTCTTCAGTTTTTGTCGATTTTATTCATTTTGTACATTATGTTATTTGTTTCTGTGCACTGTATGGCTTACTTTGTTAATTTTCGTGATTATTTTGTTCATTTTTTAAATCATTTTTTCAGTTTTTGATCTGTTTATTTTGTGGATTATAGTGTTCTTTCGTACCCTTTTTTCCAGTTCAAGTTTATAATAATATTGTTCAGTTCTTGTTGATTTTTTAAAAACTATTCTGTCCATTTTTATTTATTTTGTAATTTCTTTCTCAGATTGCCTCAACTTTGTTCCATTTTTGATTTTTTTTCTTTAGTTTGTAGATTTTGTTTATTGTGTGGATTATTTTATTAATTATATTGGGGTTTTTGTCCAGTTTTTGTTATTTTTTTGTCCCTTTAGTGGATACTTTTGTTCAGTTTGGTGATTAAGCACTCAATCTGTTCATTTACTCATCACAACAGTGAATCGAAATTAATAAAATACATTGAAACTTCATTCTTGTGAATCTTAAGGAAATACCCAAACTGAAAGAGATAAACAGATATATTTTGGCATCATGAAACTGCACCATGTCTTAAAACTCAGGAATGACACAGAGGGTGGGAGGAAGTAAAGAGAACAACGATCTGGGTCAGACCACCCTCAGTGGTGCACATTAATAATGTTGATAATGATAATTGATTGTAATGCACTTCAAATGACATCACAGCAGTAAACAAGTAACACAAAGCAGAGAAACGCTTCAAAACGCCCAGAAAGATTTGCTGATGACAAAAAGAGCACTCGAATGACAGATTTGGATCCAACATCCATCATATTCGACTGAATAAAGTGAACATGCTGCTGAATAACCATTGTATCAGCTACATATTGCACAGCAGCTGGAAAAAAAAAAAAAAAAAACACCACCTGGATCTGGAGATATTCATACAAACCCTTCTAAACGTCTCTGATGTTTTCACAGAGATCTATACATTACTTGCTTAGAAGTTACCAAAAATGTTTGAAAATCTGTCAACGTTAAACAAATGAATAAGTAAAAAACAAACAAAATAAAAAATACCTACTTTAGTGCATTGTTTGCATCTTGCATCATCTTTTTTTCTTCCTTCCACATGGAACTAAACCTACCTTTGTGTTACTGTGATTTAAACGGAGACACGATGAAGCTTTAACATCAAATGGATAAAGCAACAATCTGACAATCTGAACTGTGGGACTGATTTATTATTTAAAGTGGACAAAATGAAGTAGGCTGTCGTTTGTCCTTTCATGTTCTGGACAAATTGACAACAGTGAAAACACGCAGAATAGCACGTAAACACAAGCATGTTTATGGTAAATTTATTGTGATTAAATCATGTTTTGCTGCATCCTCCCGTTCCTCTTTACTGATCCGTGTTTTCTTTGAGATTATAGTCAAAGCAGCTCCTCGTGCAGACCCTCCAGGTCTGATACGAACTGGACAACTCTGCTTATTATCAGGCTGCAGCGGTTTGGACGGAACCTTTACAACTTTAAACTTCCTTAGTTCCCCTCCTCCATTTTTTGCTGCTGTTTGGTCTCTTGCTCATCTTTATCACAGCAGAGGGACGACAGTTTTAGGGCAGGTTGTATGTTTATCATGTCTGCCAACTAATCCCGTTGGATGTGCAGCCCCTTCCCCTTCTCCTCCTAATCTTACACGATGGTTTCCAAATGCATGTCTGAACTGCTGCTCCGTGTTTGTGACCTCTTCCTGAAGGAGTCTAATTTTTCCTCCATGCTCCTTTTTTAAAGCCTTCGTTGCCGTCTCATGTCGCCTCGCTGAATCCTTAATCTGTGACTTCGGCTTCAGGTTGGTGTCACTCTACCGTTTCAGGAGCTTTTCAGCGTCCTGATGGTTCTGGTGGAGTCGTACCAGCTCATTCTGCAGATCCTGCATATCTGAGATGAGCTGGTCGACTTTGGTGACAAGTTCCAGAGGCAGCTTTTCAGTTTGTTTTTCTGCAGCTCGGACAGGCCGATGCTAACCGATGCAGAAATGATGCAACCACAGGGCCGTCATCTGATTGGCTCCACTAAGCCCTGTTTCCTATATAGTTAAATTGGACTTTTCCCTAAAAATACAAAGTGGATACTTTTTTTGTTGTGAGTCATTATGTTTTGTTTGGATCATCTAATAAGTGATCTGGTGGTGGATCATTAAAATTTTACTCTGTTGTTAAGATATTATGGCAAATCGTCCATTATTCTCTGCTTTACTGGGCTTTTGATTGACACGTAGCATCTATTTGTTTAATAGAACATCGCATCTGTGACAGCAATTATGGTTAAGTGCTTACTCTAACAACACTGTAAAATGACATAGCTTTCCCATAATTCCTAATACACTACACTCCTACACTAGTCCAAATATGATCACGTCCTCTTTTTTATGTTGGGAACGACCTGTTGTTCAGTCAAACAGAGCATTTTCTGATGAAAAGTGAGCAACTATAACACCTCACAGTGAAATCAAAGTATATGACAGTTACTAAGAGACTCTTGAAAATCCAAGGGAAAAAAATCTGTTTCACATATTTTATTTTGTCACATCCCTTATGTTGTATTGATACATAAAATTGAAGTGTTTAGGTATGGGACCTTTGATGGACATTCTACAAGAGTAGTTGTATTGAGACTAATCTGAAACAATGTCAACATTCGTGGAGAACAGGTTGCAGATTAATTCCTCGGCAGTTTCCACAAATACGACACAAAACCAATGGCCCGGATGCTCAATAGTCTGAAGCATCGGCTCACAGCTGCCAAACATATCGCCTGAAACATCTGTTGTTTCATATTATGATCAACTGTCCATTTCATTGTGTTACAAGTAACACTCTATGGCAGGGGTGTCCAATCATTGCCACAAAGGGCCGAGACAGTGCACTTTTTCTTTCCAACCAGTCTCTTCAGC
>JAQQAE010003165.1:0-20714 GCA_029823295.1 Pseudamia nigra | reverse complement strand
ATGAGAACTGAAGGATAAATCCTGATCCACGATCACCCCCAAGTTCCTCACAACTGTACTGGGATCTACTGAAATGTGGTCTACGTATATTAAGGAAGTCATTTGGGAGGGTTCAATAGGAGAAAGATAGATGTCATCCAGGCCTTAATGTCTTTTAAACAAGCGTGGAATTTTGTTGAAGTAGTATGTAATTCATCTAGTCTCATGGAGAGATAAAGCTGTGTGTCATCAGCATAACAATGAAAACCTAGGCTGTGCTTTCTTATTATGTCACCTAAAGGCAGCATGTAAAGTGTAAAAAGTATTGGTCTCACTACTGAGCCTTGCGGTACTGCAGTTTAGATTAGTACATGAGAAAGAGTCTAGATGTATGAGAGTAGGGGGCTCTGCAGATACTGTGTAACTATGTAACTATGGGAGACAGTGGGGAGGTACTGCATATTTGTTCTCTAATTGTCGTTATTTTATTTGTGAAAAACTGCAAGAAATCATTAGGGGACAGAGTTGATGGGATATTGGTTTTAATAGAACTATGGCTTTTTGTTAATCTGGCCACAGTGCAAAAGAGAAATCTTGGGTTATTTCTATTATCTTCAATTAATGAAGCCTAATATGTATTTTTGGCCAAACGAAGGTTTTTTAAAATAATTTGTAAAACTGTCTTTCCACAAATTGAAAGATTCCAATAGTTTAGAAGAACGCCATTGTCTCTCTAATCTTTGCAGTTCCTGTTTCAAGCTGAGGTGTGAACCAGGGTACTCTCTCCCTCTGTGTTGCTCACTTTTTCTTCAAGGGAGCGACAGTGTCTAGTGTTGAGCGTAGTGAGGCTGCACAATTATTAACGGCTACATATAGTTTTGAGGAGTTAATTGTGTGACTGGGATCCCTCTCTGCATTGATAGATGACACAGTTAAAGAAGATGAGGAAATTAAATCTTTAAATCTGTTGATAGAATTTGCAGATAAACATCTAGTGTGATAAACTTCTTTGGACTTGCATGTGTAATAAGGTAAATTCGAAAGTTAACAGATAGTGATCAGAGAGAAGGGGTTTTGTGGGGATATGACAAGGTGTTCAATGTCTACACCATATGTCACTACCAGATCTAAAGTGGGTGGGTTTGTTTACGATTTATTATACTTCTCCCATCACTGGACAAAGCCACAGGAGCCACCAGGGAGGGGCTACAGAGCCACATGTGGGCCCGGAGCCGCAAGTTGCACCCCTACTCTATATAAACCAGATCCACAAACACCACTGTGCAGCATTTCAACTTTGTTTTGTACAGGTCACACTCTGAACTGACACTGGAATCATGAATGTAGAAACATGATTCATTCCTAACAGTTTGCTTCACATATAGGTGTCAATTTCATCATCCTCATGCTTTTCTGCTTGTCTTAGCCACGAGTTTGAAATATAATAATCATTCATCCCGTCGCCCATCTGTCACTTGACCAGATTCAAATACAGTTAAAGGAGACACACTGTAATCCTTTGAAACCATTTTTTTGTTAACTGTGTTGATAATTTAGTTCATTTCGTTGATTATTTGTTCATTTTGTTGATTATTTTGTTCATTATGTTAATTATTTTTTTAGTTCTGTTGATTATTTTGTTAATTTAATTATTTATTTGGTAATTTTGTTCATTTTTTGTTCATTTGGTTAATTATTTTGTTAGTTCTGTTGATTATTGTGTTAATTTAATTGTTTATTTACTTATTTTGTTCATTGATGCTTATTATGTTAATCGTATAATTTAGTTGACTATTTTGTTCAACTTTCTTGATTATTTTCTTCATTTTGTTGATTGTTTTTCTAGTTTTGTTATTTTATTGTTAATTTTGTTGCTTGTGTGGACATTTTGTTCGTTTTTCACTATGTAGATTTTTTTGATTAACTTTGTAATTTTGTTCATTGTATTTGTTTAACTTTGTTGCTCATTTTGTTAATTGTGTTGTGTATTTTGTTAATTTTTTGGATTATGTTAGTAAATTTGTGCTTATTTTGTTGCTCCGTTTATTATTTATAATTTACTCATCTTGTCCATTTAAAAATTTAAATGTGTTGTTTTGAAATTTATTTAAAGTGTAACTTTTTATTTTTTACTCCTAATCACTGCACTGTGGCCAAATGAATCTACAGTTAAAGTACAGTTTTACACCATAAATGCAACAAAGAGTAAAAAGTATTGCACCGAGCAACTACTCAAGTACCTGCAAATGAGTAAATGTACTTGAGTAGTACCCACCCTCCAGTCATGTTATATGATATAAAAATAATGAATTCTCATTTTTCATATGTTTTCCTTACAGTTAAAGGAGACATACTGTATACCTTTGAAACAAGCTGATTTAATTTTCACATGTCCCTAAAATATATATTTTAAATTTCAGAACAAAATACCAGCGATCCTTCATTCTACAAAGTCACTGTACTCCTGGTTTTCAGTCTGTTCCAGAGACTGCTGTGCAAATGTGACGGACTGCTGCTGTCTTTTCCTGTCTGTGTCATGGACACCATCATGTAGACCCTCTGGAACTCAGGACGGGGTAGGGCACGGGTGTGTAACCTGTGGCTCCACGGCCACACGTGGCTCTTTAGCCCCTCCCCAGTAGCTCCCGTGTTTTGTCCATGGAAGGAATATTATAATAAATCAAAATAGGAAAAAAATGAACTCAATAATGAGCAGAATTAAGAAAAAAATGAATGCAAATAATCTACAAAATGGACAAAATTATCAACAGTGTATAAGAACTAAATGATTAAAAATGGGGGAACAAAACACTGAGAAAATGAACAAAAATAAGCAAAGTCCATCCGTCCATCTTCTACCGCTTCTCTGTGTGGCCAGGTTGTGTGGGCAGCAGCTTGAGCAGGGAAGCCCATACTTCTTTCTCTCTGCGTACTTCATCCCTCCGGTGTGTCCTGGGTCTTCTCTGGGACCTCTTTCCAGTGGGACATGCCTGGAACACCTCACCAGGGAGGCGTCCAGGAGGCATCCGGACAGATGCCCAAGCCACCTCATCTGACTCCTCTCGACACGGAGGAGCAGCGGTTCTACTCTGAGTCCCTCCCGGATGACTGAGCTCCTCACCTTATCTCTAAGGGAGAGCCCAGCCACCCTGTGGAGGAAACTCATTTCAGCCACTTACATCCTGGATCTTGTTCTTTTGGTCATGACCCAAAGCTCATGACCATAGATGAGGGTAGGAACGTAGATTGACCAGTAAAATCGAGAGCTTCACCTTTTGGCTCAGCTCCTTCTTCACCGATGCAGAGTCTGCATCACTGCATACGCTGCATCGACCTGCCTGTTGATCTCCCACTCCATCCTTCCCTCACTCGTGAACAAGACCCCAAGACACTTGAACTCCTCCACTTGAGGTAGGACCTCATCCCCAACCTGGAGGGAGCACTCCACCCTTTTCCGGCTCAAAAAAATAAGCAAAGTTATGAACAGAATTATGAAAAGCAACTTTATTCCTGAGCAAATAATAGAAAAATTATCAAAAAAAATCACAAAAATGACTAAAATAATAAATCCACTTAATGAAAATGTCTACAAATGTAACAAAATGAACAAACATGATAAAATGGAAAAAATAGTAAAGTCAATGAAGATAAACAAGAAAATGAGCATAACTAAATAAAAATAATGAGCGAAATAACTCATGAAAATCAACAAAAATAGTATGGGAAATGAACTAAAATTCACAAAAATGATTAACGTAGTGCTGGGGTCATCGTTATCCATGTAGTTTATTCTTCAGCTTCTGGACCAATATGTTTTCTTGAAGACGTTTGCCACTTATCCAAATAGCTTCTTCAGTTCTTGAATGAATAAAATAATTAAATAAATGAACATTTAACTAAATATGCTATAAAATGAATAAAATGGCTGAAATAATCAATAAATTGAACAAAAACAAGCAAAAATAATCAAGGAAATGAACAAATGATTCAAAAAATTCAACAAAAAAAATCAAATAACCAATTTGGTGTTGCCTTGTTGCTAAAACATGCATCATATGTCAGGCAGTACATAAAGGATGTGAATTTTTGCGGCTCTAGACATTTTTTTTTTTCTGTCCAAAAATAGCTCTTTAGATTGTAAATGTAATGAAGACATTGATTGTATATTTGTGACATCACAGATATCCAAATGTCTTGTCTCAGGTCCAGTTACCTTTAAAGGTGCCATACCGTAAAAAAAAGCATAGTTTAGTGTTTTGAAGTTAACGTAAACTGTGTGGTGTAAAATAAGTTGTTTTCAATTTTTGTGATTTGTGACATCACAAGTCATAGCCCGTCACAAGATAAAGTGCATTAGTCCCTCCCCCATGAGCCTGTGGAAAAACCTTTGATTTGTCGACAGCCTTAAGCCGACCGCACATAGAGAAACGCGACTGATGGTGGGTGATGATTGAAGGGACCTCGCACACAGCTGCAGATGAACAGCACAACGCACGCCTGGGAACTGGCGCCATGTATTGACAGTAAACATCGGTTGTGTTGTGACCAGTTGTGACACACATGTCCACCTATGATAAAAGTCACCAAGTCGGAGTTGTGATCGCTGCACATCGCCAAGACTTGAGTCCTGGCGATTCAGCATGTTGGATCGGCACGATTCCTGTTGGGACGTCGTCAAGACTGAAAAATCTGGGTCGGGAACCGCTGCACATCAAGCCGGTTTCCAGTTACGTTGAGTTGAGATGAGTCGCGTTTCTCTGTGTGCGGCCGGCTTTAGACAAGTCCTCAACAGACATATAGTAGCTGTGCAAATTTACAATATAGGACCTTTAAAGTTGCTGGATGCTCTTCGTCCTTGAGTGTGACTTTTCAGATTATTTTTAGAGCCTCCAGCAGACGTGTGTAGAGTACACAGAAAAACTACTCATGTGGAAGTATTATTACTTTTTAAGTCTAATTACTCAAGCAGAAGTACAAAGTACTCATTTACGTTAATACTTGAGTAAAAGTAAGAGTATCTCATAAAAAACTACTCAAGTAGTGAGTAACTTCATACAGTGGGATTTATTACAGCTTCATATAATGTGTTTAAACAGGTATTTTTGGTCAGTGTTATTTATTTCATCTATTATTTGGTTTATTTTTGTTGACTTATTTGACTATTTTTTATCTTTTTTTTTTGCTTATTTTTGTTTTTAGTTCAATTTCTCAATTATATTGTTTGCTTGTGTTAACTTGATTTTTTTCTTTTTTGATTATTTTGTTCATTCATGCTTCTTGGATTAATCGTATAATTTAGATGACTATTTTATTGAACTTTCTGGATTATTTTCTTCAATTTGTTCATTATTTTGCTAGGTTTTTTTGTCAGTTTTGTTGCTTATTTTGTTAATTTTTTTGGATTATGTTTGTAAATTTTCCTCATTTTGTTGCTTAGTTTATTCATTTTGATACATTTTTAAATGATTTTGTTCATTGTAAAATTTGAATGTATTATTTCGTAATTTATTTGAACTCCAACTTTTTTTTAAAACTCCTACTCCCTGAGCCGTGGCCAAACATAACTAGATTAAAAGTACATTTTTTTATCACAAATGTAATTGAGTAAAAGTAAAAAGCATTGTACCAAGCAACTACTCTTAGAAGCGTAATTAAAGAAACACATCAAGTACATGTAAATGAGTAAATGTACTTGAATACTACCCACCACTAAGTCATGTTGTACAAAATAAAAATAATGAAATCTTATTTTTCACAATATGTTTCTTTTGAAAAATGTATATTTTCAGTTTATACCAAATTTCTGGTCTCATCTTGCCTCATTTTGTTGCTTATTTGCATGTTTATTCCCTTCTTAAACTTACGCAGAAAAGGCACACTTTGACATTAATGCATCATACATTAATAACATTAATAATTCACCGGAACATTTCTAGGAGGATAAACAGATGCCTGACTAAAAATACCGTATCCGAATGTTCAAATGAAACCTACGCCCTTACATAGAGTCATACACCAGCTGATTTACAGACACTGCACTCTGCTGTATAGGCTGAAAATAACACCGACCACAGTCGACAGCATTCTCAGATATCCTGCAGACTTATAGTACTCAGTGCTTATAGTACTCGGGGATGAAATGTGAAGAGGATCATGAAATTAAGCCTGTTTGTTCTTCTTTTACTATCACAGATACATCGCAAACCAGAACAGAATATTTGACATCAACGACAGCAGTTTGAGGCACTACATAAATCTCCGAAATCTGTAAGTATGGGGCCAAATGCATTTTTACATAGACTTACGACTAGAAGAGCCAACGGGTCAAACTTACCCACAGCTTATTTTCAAGTGTGCATTACTCTGATTTAATACAATATTGAATCCCTGAGTTTATGACTTCAGTTCAGATTCAAAATATGGCACTTATACCTATAACAGCCAAAGGGTCAAACTGACCCCTACTGAAACAAATGTGAAAAGATACTAGCGTTTTGTGTAACATTTGTTAGTGCATGATCTGTAAGATATGTCATCATTTATAACAGTCTATAATGGATAAAAGACACACAGTGGATATAAAAGTCTACAAACCCCTGTTCAAATGCCAGGTGATGTAAAAAATTGACAACAAGATAAATAATTTCACAACTTCTTCCACCTTTAATGTGACCTATATCCTGTACAATGCAATTGAAAAACAAACTGAAACCTTTAAAGAGGAAAATAAAAAATGATGAAATGAAAAGATGTGAAAAGGCACCAGGTGCACTTAACAGCCAAGGGGTCAAATTTACCCACAGCTGCTTTTCAATTGTGCAGTAGTCTGATTTAATCACATATTGCAGCCCTGAGTTTATGACTTAAATTCAGATTGAAAATATGGCATTTATGGAAAGGGTCAAATTTATCCCTATTGAAATTCATGTGAAAACATACTAGGTTTTTAAGTAATATTTGTTGCATGCTTTGTAAGATATGTCATCATTTAAACAGCTTACAATGGATAAAAGTCACAGATTTATGAACTATACAAAATTGCAAACATTTCCAGTTTCCGCTAATTGAAAATGCCTGGTTTGCATGTTTCAGTCCATTATTGGGTTTCTTTCAGAGTATGTATGGATGTACTGTAGTGACATAAGACTCAAACGTCCTGTTATTTTCAAAACATAGGGTCTTAGCTTGTTGAAGTTGGCTAGGCCTATGGTTTTAGCATCAACTGTCCTAATGTGGGAGCTAATAGGTTTGAAAAATAGGCTACACGCTGCTGCTGTCCTGTGTTTATTCTCCATTCAGAGAAAATGAGAGCTGGTTGTACGGCAAACATCTGCACTTGGTTTTGGTGTGATCGGTCTCACTCCACTCCTTCCTAAAAAACATCACCTGCATTTTCTTCCATTTTTTTTACACATGTGCTGAAGTAAAAGATTGAAACTAGTTCAGATCAACAAATATACATACACGAAGGCATGTGTATGCAAATGGGTTAACTGTTTAAAATCACCTTTACATTTCAGCTGTTTCACATCACAGTGATTCTGAATGACGGTAACTTGTTTTCAGGCCTGAAAATGACCCTGTCTGACCTTTTTTGGAATGTGTTTCAGATGCAAAATTGAGGAATTGTTGCTCATTTTCAAACAAATTTTGACAGCACAAAATATGGAACATTGTATACAACTGAATACATGTAAATATCATTCCAGTATTTGAAAAGATGCATTTTTCCACCTGGCTGAACTTTTTTGGAATTGCAGTTGTAAGGCCAATTTTTCTTGTTATTTTAGACTCATTTATACTGACGTCCATGCCTAAGACCAAAACACAGCTGATGACTGAACGTACACAGTAGAGTATGCGTAGAGTAGTATTTTTGTTGAGTAGAAATGGTTGTTGACTAAACTGAACCCTTTAGGCTGTTTTAGGTATAAGGTAAATCTGCGTGATTCTGTTGCTAAAGGATATTTTTGCTGCCAATTAATAATCTTAGATCATTTTACACCGATTTAATATTTTTTCTCTCCCACAGAACAGTGACGAAGACCAGATTGACGAACATATCTTTAGATGCATTTTTCAACAATACAAGACTTCAGTATGTGTAAGAAGCCTTTTAATGTCCTTCAGATATGCATTGACGGTTTCCATGCATACCAGTATTTCATCTTCTTCCCCTTTTCTGGAAAGTACATAATTCCTAATCATCCGTTTACTTGGCCAATCACAATGAAACTTCAACTAATAGTCCTGTTTACATGTGGCTGTTCACACCCCATGGTTACCCTATTTCATTCCTTCAAACAACCCCTTAAAGCAGTCAGAGCTGGATGTTTGTGTTCAGCAAAAACTGTTGAGGTCCTCTGTCATAATGCAAAAGTAGCCATGTTATCTCTTCTGCAAAACTCACTGGATGTGTTATTAAAGTGTCTGTCGTTACCAGAGAGAATCTTGTGATGCAATGCTATATGCTGCCAGTCAAAATTATGGACCCACTTTCTCTTTCATTTATTATTTTCAACACTGTACATTAATACTGAGGAAATTGAAATGGAGAAAGAACATGTAATGGAATATGTAGTCAACAAACCCAGAATATGTCTTCGATTGTCCAAAGGAGCCACATTTAGTTTTCATGACAGGTTTGTACACGCATGGCATTCTCTCATTAGATTCACGAGGTAATCACCTGATTCACAGATATGCCTTGTCTAGAGTTAATTTGTGCCAGAGGAAGGGTGGGTACAGAGCAAAGACTGCATATATTAGTGACCAAGGGTGCTTTCGCACCTACAGCATTTAGTCCGCTTAAAGCGGACCGGAGTCCGGAACACCTGCCAGTTCGGTTCGTTTGGGCTAGTGTGAAAGTGGACCAGTTTGTTTTGGTTCGGACTAAAGAACTGTACTGTACGGTTCGGTACGCCTCCATCCAAACTCCAGTCCGGTTCGCTGATGGTGAGAACTCTGACCGTTTCCGATTTGGTCCAGCTGTCTGTAATGTAGCACTGTTTGGTCTACGGAGGCTTCCGTAGCAAGCTGTGACGTACATTTCAAGAAGCTAGTAAACTTCGTCATTATGAGGTTCAATTTTTTTGCGGTTTTTTTCGTCAGTATCCAAATTTTTCGGTGTCAGTAGCTGTCATTGTCCGAGGTTCCACAGTATTTTGTAAACAGTGGGGTATATACGACATTCATAGTGGTTGGTTCATTAGGAAAAACACTAGTGTGAATGTGGACCAAACTAGTTGAGAATTGCAACATTGTAGCAACTTGTGGGTCCACACCACTGTACTAACAGGTGTGAAAGCACGCTAAATGAGCGTGACGCCATCCATTGGTTTCTGAACGACTGTTTTGAGACCAATCAGTTTGTCACTTCCTGGATGACATTGTGGAGACAAAAACAGGAGGTAACTATATTTGGATGAATGGTGGTGGAGCTGCTCGAGCGTAGTATGTCAGGGGTCTTACGGGTAACCTAATACTAAACACTAAGTTACTGACGTGGTAAAACCACCAAGCATTGCCCAACAAAGTTGTGTTACAGTGTTGTGAGTGTAAACACTGAACCACAGCTACAATCGAACATATCTCAGGTAAAACTAAGCTCAACTGGATAAATAGAAGACACAAAGTCCGATTTTGTCTGACTCTGCTGGCAAGTCATTACCATAACAACCTGTCAGTCAAACCCAGCACCGCAGTGATTTGTTGCATTATTTGCCATAATATCTTAATAATGGAGCAAAAAATTTAAGGATGGACCATCAGATCACTTATTAGAGCGTCCAAGTAAAACATGACACAAATGTATTCTTTTAGTATTTTCAGAGAGAAGTACAATGTCACTCTATGGGAGTCAGGGCTTCATGGAGCCCAGGGAACGGTGCCCCAGTGGCCAACAGCAGGATTACAACCTGACGTTACTTCCACAGGAGCCTCACTGCACAGGTCGCCGGCCCTCGCCCACTTAGCCTCAGCATACAGTTACTATTCAGCTGAACAGGGATATAGTTTTCACCAATATGGTTCCAAAAGTCTGGCAGAGCTCATGACATAGAGCTGAGTTTTTCTACTGCGACTGCACTGCTTACGGGATATGAATGTTGATAGGTATGATGGTAACAGTCCAAGAATCGATTTATAGCTTAAATTGTTCAAATGATAATGTCTGTATGTGGATAAAGATGTCCACTTAACCAGAGTGTACAAAGTACAGCTATGCGTAAAGGGTTTACATCCTGTTATGAATATTAATGCTCCATGGTAGACAGTGTCCAACAGTTTCAGACAGCTGGAAGAGACATTTATATAAACCTCAAGCTGATTAGCTAGCTCATTGACATCTGTCAGTGCACTGTAGACAAAAACATACTGTAACAGGGTACAATAATGATACAGCAAAACTATCCCTAACCCACTGAAATTTAATGATTTTTCAAAAAAATTCCAGGGTAGAAATCTATATTAAGGCACGATTAAGAGAAATGACAGTCCATCATTAGTTTAGGAAAAGTAGGTTAGTCAGGCTCCAGAAACTGTCCTTGGTTTCTGAGGCTGGTAATTGGCATAAACTTCTCCTCTGCAGCAGACGGAGCTCTTGGTCTTCTTTTTTCCCGGGTTGATCCTCATGAGAGCCAGTGTCTTGTTGGCTGCACTTGGGGACACATTCAGTGTTCCTGAGACTTTTCAGATTGACTGACCTTCATTTCTTAAGGTAATAATAGACTTTAATATCTTTTGAATAAATGTTTCTTGCACAAATTAACTCACCTGTGATCTGAAAACTGTCTCACATTATTATGTTGTGAATCTGATGAGAGAATGCCATGAGTGTACAAAGCTGTGTAATGCTGAAAATGATGAAAATAAAATCTGTTTCTTGCCATAACATGGATTTGTACAGTATTTCTAGTGGCACTAATAGAGCGATTGGCTCTGTGCCCACCCTCTGCACAAGACAACTGATGTTGATGATCTAAAGCAGGGGGTTTCAACCAGTGGGCTGTGGCCCCCTGGTGGTCTGTGAAAGTATTGCAAGTGGTCACTGGCCTTGTCGTTTCAATGCCCAGCCAGCACCATCATGATTTGGTTTGTCATAAGGGAAAAGCCAGCAACGGAGGTGGAAGTCGAACAAGATTCTGCTGCATGCTGTTCAGACACCTTCACAGCATAGATTGCTTGTCCGAACGGTGGCCCCTGGATCAAAATTGGTTGAAAATCCCTGGCCTACAGCACATTAAGGTGGCACAAAATCTTAACAAGTAAATTGAGAATCGACTTACATTCTGAACAGTCTAAAATATAAAACGTTCTGCGTTGTTTAACACTTTCTGTTGGCAATATAATTCCTTACATGTTGTTAAACAGCTTGGATGTCGTTATCAGAGGTGGTTTGAGTAAACGCAAAAAGTACTCAACTAAAAGTATTGTTACTTTATAATTCTTATGATTCAAGTAGAAACACAAAATATGCAAAAAAAATGAGCAGAAATGATAATCAAGGAAATAAACAAAAAAATGAACAAATTAAGCAACAACATGTACAAAAAATAATCAGGTAAATTTTAAAAAATGACAAAATTAAACAAAAATCAACTAAATAAGCAACAAAATGAGCAAAAATGTAGAAGATAATCAAGTAAACTAACAAAAATGTACAAAATAAACTAAATGATCAAAATACCTGTTGAGCATCATATATTAAACTAATAAATTCCATTTTAATACATTACTTACTACTTGAGTAGATTTTTTTCACAAGATACCCTGTTACCTTTAGTCAAGTACTGATGTTTAGGAGTACTTCTACTTCTACTCGACTCATTATAATTATAAACTAATGGTACTTTTACTCCAGTACTGTTTCTGTGTACTCTACCCACCACTGCTGATGGGGAATACTAGTGTGCGCTGAAAATGTTGACGTTGACGTTGACAGTTTTTCTTCTTCCTTTAGAAACCTCAGAGACAATAACATATCCACACTGTCATGGAGAATATTTCAGAACTTAATGACAACGTATTCGTAAGTGACACAAATGAAACACCTACATTTGTCCCGTGTCTTCTCTCCATGATAACAAGTTGACTTTTCCTTTTTCTTTTTCCCAGGCTCCTTCTGTCCGGGAACCCGTTGGATTGTGTGTGCGAGAACCTGTGGATCAAATTGAGGCTCCAGGACGAAATGGAGAGCCAGGAGCTGAAATGTATAGACGAGGAAGGCGTAGCGCGGGAATTTGTCAACCTCACTCCAGCAGACTGCAGTAATGTGAACCCACGTTATCATTCTAAACATATCTGCGTATCAGATATTGAACGTTCAGAAAGGCGACGGCAACATGAGGACACACAGGAAACGGTGAAACCGAGACGGACAGAAAAACATCCAGAAATAAAACCGTACAAAGTCTTTATGGGCCAGATTTTCTAAAGCTGCACAAATTAGTGAGGCCACAACATAGAAAAAATGCAAAGTGGCAAATTTTTGCTAACAAAAGAAAACAAAATAATGAACACAGACAGATGAATTATTGTTATTTCCTGTCAACATATAGATGCATGTATTTTGTGGAGCTTTCTTTTCAATTTTTTGTCAATTTATGAATTATTTTGGTCATTTTTGTTCACTTTTTCCATCAGTTTGTTGTTTTTTTTCCTTCATTGAGTTGAGTTTAAGGAACCTTGTTGAAGAATATTGTCATTAAGATGACTTCAGTCTGTCGTGAGCTGTGGCGTTGAACAGTCTGATGGCTGTGGGGATGAAGGATCTGCTGCAGCTGTTCCTCTTTTGGGACAGAAAGAGGTGAAGAGGATGGTCTGGATTGTCCATGATGTCTTCGGATTTCTGTGTGCACTGTCCACCACAGCCCCCAGTGAGTCCAGCCTCCCTCCATCCACCGATCCAGCCTTTTCAACCAGTCTGTCCATGCGTTTTACACCTCTCCGTCTGACACTGCCTCCCCAGCAGACCGCAGCATAAAAGAGTGCACTTGCAACCATTGACTGGTAAAACAAGCAGCACATTCAGTTGAATTGAAACACCTTTATTAATGCCTTTTAAAGAAATTAATTTCAGGTAAAGTCCCACACACTGTCTTCACTTGTCTTTGTATTTCTGCAATGTTACTACTATAGTACAATGGTACTAGACCTTCATCGGGCAATTCCTTACTCCTATGCACCTGTGTAAAAGAAACGGATGTGTGAAGTTTTTTGAAATTTTAAAGAAATTAATTTGACATGCTCATAATTAAAGTCCCCGCCACACTTATTCGGAACCAGCAGGAATCAAACAGAAGCAGCTGGACTGTAGAAAATTTTGCTAAATTCAGGAATGTGTAAGAATGCTGTTGGAATACTTGCAATGCATCTAACCCGCCTTGAATTATTCTTGTACATTTTGGGTGTATTAGCTCTGGAATGCTGCTTGAATGTAGTTGGAAAATGCTGTTAGAATACAGTCAGAATATTCAGAATGACTTTGAATACGGTTCAATTTCTGGTCAGAAGGGGACCAGCAAGTGAAGGATCTCCTATAACATTCAGTCGTGCAGCGTAGTGATGCGAGTCATCCACTGCAGCTGCTCCTCTGTTGGGACAGAACCAGGGGAAGAAGATGATCTAGGTTGTCCACTCTTAAACATAAGTACTTTAATAATAGTAAAAATAACAAAACCAAACAAAAAACATGAGATCCAACAAATCAGAATGAACAATAAACAAGTAAATTTATAACAATGAACAAGCTAAGCACTGAAATGAGCAAAATGGGACAAGGAAATCAAGTAAATTAAAAAAAGGAATAAATCCACAAAATAATTCAGAAATGAACAAAATAAGCAACCAAATGAGCAAACAAATGAAAAAAATTCAAATAAATTAATTGAAATGTACAAAAGCAAATACACAACAAAATCTGCAAAAATTAAGAAAACAATCAAGTATATTAAAAATGGTCCAAATAGTATAGTAAATAAATAAAACTGTACAATATAACCAAGAAAACAAAACAATGAAGTAACCTGACAAAAATGATCAAGATAACCAATAAATCTGAGCAAAGAGGCACCACAAAATCAGCAAAATGCACAACAAAATGAGCAAAAATAATTTAGCACAGGAATAAAAATGATCAATGACTAATAAATAATAATTATATACAAATACAATGAAACAAATTTGACATCATGTAGTTACTCACTGCTTCAGCAGTTTTTTTTATTAAAAAAACTTTCTACTTTTCTGATGCTGATGCTCTGATGCTGTTGCTGGTACATCTGAGGAGACGGCTAGAGTGGATGTCCTCCAAGGCAGGGAGAGAGGACCAGTGTGTCCGGTCCGCTGACGCTGCCTCCCCAGCAAACCGCAGCATTAAGGACTGCACCTGCAACCACTGACTGATGAAACATGTACAGCATCTTGGGGCAGACGTTAAAGGGCCTGAGCCTCCGAGGGGAAAATAGTCGACTCTGTCCTTTTCCACAGAGTGCATCTTATGTTCCAGATGTACACCAAATTATTTGTATGTCGGTACCACCTTGATGTTCATGCTGCCGATAATGTCTGGCTCAAGAGGAGTCTTTGACGTTTCGGAAGTCCAGTACCATTTAATCAATTAGTTTTATTTTTGGTTTAATTGCTACCATTTTGTGGAGTATTTTATTTAATTTCTTGTGTATTACTTTGGGACTTCTTCATTCACCTTTTTTTTGGTTTTTTTTTTTTATAATCGTTTCATATACTTGGTTATTTTTTTTATTTTTCATTCATTTTTTTTACTGATTTACTGCCTATTTGTCTAATGCTGATTTTAAATCATTTAGCTCAGGGGTTTTCAACCTATTTGAATCCACGGACCACCATTCTGACTAAGGAGTAACCTGGGGACCGTTGCTGTTCAGTATGAGGACAGGTGTTGAGATTAGGAGTCTTGATGGTTTCAGGTTTGTTCACCTTTCACCTCTGTCACTGGCTTTTTCCTGACTATGAACCAACCATAGACTGTATATATTAGTAGACAATATGACCGTGATGCATACATTTCAGAAGGGCCTTTTTGAGGCCAATCCGGTTGTCACTTCCTGGATGGCATCTTGGAATCCAAAACAGGATGCAACTATTTTTGGATGAACATCAGCGGAGCATACCAAGGGTCTCGTGGGAAAGCTATTACTTGCTGCTAGCTTACTGGCACGGAAAAACTTCACCAACCATTGCCAAACAAAGTCATATTACGGTGTTGTTGCTGTAAACACTGAACCGCAACTGCAGTCGAGTGTATCTCAGATAAAACTACGCACATTGAATAAATAGAAGATACAAAGGTCGATCAAACCCCAAGACAGCAGTGATTTATCTGATTATTTGGCATAATATCTTAATAATGGAGCAAAAAAGTTAAAGATGGACCACCAGATCACTTATCAGAGGGTCCAAATAAAATGTTTGAGACCATGATGACTCATGACAAAAATTATTAACTTAGTATTTTCAGAGAGAAGTCCAATGTAACTCCATGGGAGTCAGCACAGTGTCCCGGCAGTGGTATTACAACTTTAACGTACTTCTGCATCGGCCTCAATGAACAGCCTGGGTCATTGCCAATTGGAACCAACACTTGATGATGTTAGACATGGAATGAATAGAAATTAAAACTACAAGGCCTGGGACCAGTTGCAGTGCTTTCACATACCATCAGGGGGCTGCGGACCACTGGTTGAAAACCTCTGATTTAGCTGATTTGAACCAATTTGCCTGCAAAACTTCAAAGGGCAATGGGTCATCTGTTCAAAACTCAGTCTCAAATTTGGTTAAAAGTAATCTTAAAAAGCTTGTGAAAGGACCGTTTACCCGTAGACAGGTTAACCATCAAAGACCTAAATGACCGCCCACAGCAGTCAAATAACGTTCAAATTTGCTGTTGCTTATTTACAAAATCATCAGCAAATTCTTTTTTTTCAACAGCGCAAATGATACAATGGTCCTTTAACTGTTCAACTTTATGATGTCACCAGTTAGAATTGAAAGGCAAAATAATTACGGGACAGTCAGATGCACCAAAAAATCTTCTACCTAGTCCCTTAAGAGTTACAGTGTTTTATTTTTAACTGGATGCTGTATATAATTTGACTGTTGTTGTCTTGCAGAGGTTCCTGAGGTGGAGGTCACCCCCACCATAGTGACTGAGATGCAGGGCGGTGATGTCAAAGCTGTGTGCAAAGCCTCGGGATCGCCTCCTCCTGAGATTCTGTGGAACCATGACACGCTGTTCACCCACCACGAGGTGAGACGTCCGCCTGGTCCGGTTTCGATCTCCATAGGCTCCTCATTATGTGACAGTGGAGGTGATTCTCTGATGAGCTGCAATGAGGCCAGCAGCCATAGTGACGGGCGCAAGATTTGTCTGAACAGTAGCATGCCAAAAAAATCAAGAAAATGAGTAAAAATAAACAGAAAATCAACACAAAATTTAAGAAATCAGGAAAGTGGAAAATAAACAGAGTAACCAAGAAAATATGGGAAAATGACCCAAACAAAAAATAAAATGATCTAAAACAAACAAAATTGTCAAAATAAAGAGTAACATTGAACAAAATAATGAAGAAAGTTAACAAAATTATCAACAAATGATAAAATGAGCAAAAATATGCCATGTAATCAAGAAAATGAAAAGAATGCATTTTTTCATTTTCATGGGAATGTGTTTTATCATGTTACAAAGTAGAAAAGCCCAATTCCAAAAAAGGTTGGATGTAAATAAAATCTAAAAAAAAAAATCCCAGAATGTAATGGTTTGCAAATCTTATAAACCATATTTTGTTCCCAACATAAACAACATATCAGTTGTTGAATCTCACATTTTACCATTTCATGGAAACTATTAGCTCCTGTTGAATTACATCAACCTTTCTCAACCTGGGGGATAATTTCAGGGGGTCACCAGATCATTGTGAAAAATATACATTTACAAAATTAGTAGATTTTGATTACATTGATTTTTTTTAGTAGTTTTACTTGTTTTCCATTTCAGTGTTTGTCCAGAATTTATTTTCTTCAACTGAGTTTGTAGTTTGCATGCATGAGATTCTGTTCTGACACAGCAGAAAAAATATAAAGGAAAAAAAGCATGCATTTTAGCACCATTGATATATTACCAAGCAGCTGTAGCAAGTTTGGTTGCTGCCCCACTGAAGAAAATGGAGCGCTGGTTTCACAGAAAAAGTGTTCACGCTCACGACATGAGGCAGCGGGATGTGTCTCAAGGTGAATCACCTGAAAGCCTGACAGCAGCACCACCACCAGAGAAGCGTAAGGCGCCAGGACAGGCAGCTATCCAAGCTTGTAAGCTTCAAAAATATGAGTCCAACTTTTTGAAATCTCATGCATGCAGTGTCCATCCACATGGTTCAGGCCCAACCACAGTGGCTGCATGTCATTCTTTATCCATGCTCTTTTCTTTTTCCATAGTCTTCCTTCATTTCCTGTCTCTCTCCACTATCAAATAATGGCAAAAAATAAACCTTTAAAAAACAGCAGTGAGTGAATATGTTCATGTCATGGATTTAGCCACAGAAAGGTTAAAAATTATTTCTAAATATTAATGTTTTCGCTAAAATACACATTTGGTCTTGTTTTGTGAACATTAGAGTCTAAACTCTGAGTAACAGTTTTTTTTTTACAACGTATTTTATTTTGAGTGGATCAATATGTCTGTAATTTTTTTTGGGTTTAATGCCATGAAAAACAGCCAATGACATTTATGTGCATCTATTCATCATATCAATCAGAAATGTTTCTAATATCTTGTGGAAAACCACATCCACTGAGCTGCTGCAGCCGTTTTTCTTCATTTTTTTCTCTCCCACGCTTGTTCGCCAGCGATTCGCTTTGTTATTTTTCCACTATGTTTTTATGTCCGCTGTAATGGGAGTATACAATTAGAGTCAGAATCTTACGTAGAAAAAGGAATTTCTCAGTCTTTCAGCTTATCTGCTGTGCTTTGCTTTCAGCACCATGGACAGTGCTGTATGGCTGTGGACCGGGCAGGGTTAATGAACATCAGTGAATGTTATGTTAGGGGGCAGCGACTCAGAACTAAAATTAGATGTCAGCAACACATGTAAAAAAAGTTGGAACAGGGCCAACATTATGCTGGAAATTGGCACCAATGAAAAACTATTAGAGGAGCATTTGACAACTATTGAGGTAACACACAGTAACATAACTGGGTTTAACAGGAGCATTTTAGAGACAGAGCCTCTCAGATGTAAAGATATGCAAAGGTTTACTGTCTGTGAACACAGAGAGGACCAAAACTTATTTAAAATGGTCCGAGACATTCATCTGACCACAGAACAGTTTTACATTTTGCGTTGATTTCCAGTAGCCTGAGGGCCCAAAGATCACAAGCATCCAGTTTTGACCTTCAACCTTCCTTATGATTCTCAGAACCTTTTGATGATATTATGCACTGTAGAGGGTGACACGGTGCAGAGGGTAGCACTTGTGCCTCACGAGATGGTCCTGGATTCAATCCCAGCGCCAGCCGGCGGTGCCTTTCTGTGTGGAGTTTGCATGTTCTCTCCGTGTCTGCATGGGTTCTCTCCAGGTACTCCAGCTTCCTCCCACATCCACAAACATAGGTTCATTGGTCACTCTAAATTACCCATAGGTATGAATGTGAGTGTGAATGGTTCTGTCTCTATATGTCCATGAAATGCTAAAATGTCTCAGTTCAGCATCTGATACGTTGTTCTACTAGGAATAAAATATGGGTTTATGAGATTTGCATTCTGTTTTTGTTTACAGATTTTTCTTATGTCTACTTTAAATATTAACATGGGACCTTTAAAAACACTACCAACACAAGGCTCATCAAGTCCCCCATGACTTCCTACCATGCCTTAGCTCTGACAGATAAACCCAGCAGGACTCTAATACACCAAATACCGCCATGTTTTCCAGATTGACACATCGGACAGCCAGAGCAGCCTCACCTTGTCGGGCCTGTCTCCTGATGATAATGGCCGGAAGATCATCTGCAGTGCTGAGAACATGGTCGGTCAGTCAGAGGCCTCCCTTGAGCTCAATATCCTCTGTAAGCACTGTTCTGTTAAAACTGACTGTAAATGCTCACTTACTTTGCCATACATCTTAATTAGAGTCACACCAGTGGGTTTAATTTGTTCAATTTCCTTTGAGATGAGTGTTCTTTTCAGTGGAAGCAGAAGGCCCTTTGCTCTGTTATCATTAGTTTCCGAGCAATTCTTATTGATTCTCATTGTTTCCTGTCTATAAGTACGTACTGTAAGTCTTCCTCCTGTAAAGCTCCTCATGCTTCTTCAGACTCCTCTGCTGGTTTAGCAACATATTTCTCTTCATTTTCCCCTCTCATGTTCTAATGTCGCTCTTCAAATATTTTCCCATCATTCTTAGAGTGTTTGTGTCGATTCTGCAAATATTTTCATCCCTGCGTGCAGATGTGTTTCCCAAACATAGGGGCGAGAACCAAAATGGGCCATGGAGCCTTTTGTATTGGGTCAGCAATTTCTTTTTTTCTTTTTTTCCTTATTGTTTTTACCATTTTGTTCATTATTTAGATGATTTGGTTAGTTCTCTCGATTATTTCATTCATTTTACTGATTATCTTGTTGGTTTGTGTTGGTGCTGTTTTATTTTTTTTTTGGTTTGTTTTCTTAATTTTTTTAATCTTGTATTAATTTTATTTAATGTCCCACATCTTTGTTCATTTTGTATATTTTCTTTTTTGTTGATTTTGTGTATTACTTTGTTAATTTTTACTGGTTCTGGTTTGTATTTTGTTCATTTTTTTGTCTATTGTCCTATGTATTGTGTTCATTTTTGCTTCATTTTGTTCATTTTCTTGAGTAGTGTTCATTTTTTGCGAATATTGTTTGCAGTTTCTGCATTTTTTTCATTTTTCCATTTTCTTGATTATTTTGTTAATTTTCAATCACTTTGTTACTTTTTGTGGATTATTTTGTTCATTTTTGCTTATTTTGTTTATTGTTTTATTCATCGCTTTCTTAATTTTTTTTGCCAGTTTTTTATTATTGTGTTAATTTTTTTGTTAATTTTGTGAATTTTGTTCATTATATTGTTCTTGTTCATTTTGTGGATTTGGTGGGCAAATGGTATGTTCATTATGTTATTCTTGATCACACTGTTTACACTAGTGTATGCCCATGTTCACAAAATTAGATTTTTTTTTTGTAATCTTTTCCACGACTACAGGATGTGGCTTGGCACATGGTTGTTTAAGCTGCTCATTGCATCAGCTAGGGTTAAATAACTTATTTCCAGTTGAAACATAATCGCTTATGCAGTAATTATCCAATGGGAGGCTCTTACCCTTTTGCTTCATTGAATCCACATGGAGCCTTTTTTTTAGCCATGCAGTGTTTATCCAGCATGTTATTTTATAAGTAGAGTTCAAATATATGAAATATACCAGTTAAATTTTCATGTGTACGTCAGACCGGTAACAAGATCACACCTCCTCTTGGGGTATACAAACAACAGTCTTTAATGTAACTCACAGCAGAAAACAATGTCGAAAGAAAACCGACAGTATAAAACTAGCTTTTCAATTTTGCTTACATAGCAAATAAAGTCATTTATTTGGACCAGGGGTCTGCAACCTTTGCGAGCAAAAGAGCCATTTTAGCGCCTCTCCCACTAAATATAATTTGCCTGGAGCCGCAAAACATACT